>SMLS01046754.1:0-11819 GCA_004785975.1 Popillia japonica | reverse complement strand
AATACTGTTATCCCTTCCACCACATACGTCACATCGCATGCAGCCACGGGACTTAACATATTTTGGACCTCTCAAGGCTGCTTATAATAGAGAATGCGACTTATACATGACTTCAAATGTAGGCCGAAAAATTACACAGTATGAAGTTGTTGAACTTTTTACGAAAGCTTTCAATCGCATCAGCAATAGAGAGAAAGCAGCAAACGGTTTCCGGGCAGCTGGTAGTTGGCCATTAGATACAACTAAATTTGATGAACAATTGGTAGATGCAACATCATCACTTGAAAATTCCAGTGGCAGTTTGCAAAGAGCACTGACACCTGATGCGCAGATAGCATCGACATCAAATGTACACAGAGCAGTGTTGGACAAATCTATTCTGCTTGAAGATATTGTTAATATTCCCAAACTACCACAACCGAAAACTAAACAAGCTTCCAGAAAAATACATTCAGCTATAATAACCAGTACTCCCATGAAAGATATTTTCGAAGAAAAAGAACAAAAAAAGAAAAATAAGGAGCAGATGAAATAAGACTGTAAGCGACACTAAACGTAAGAAAGGGGTGAAGAATCTTATAGCATTTGCAGATGATAACATTAAAATGAAGGCTCAAGACAGGGACATACCGCGCAAGAAAAAAAACTCAATAAATAGGACATATCTAGCACAATTGCAACATTGTTAAAAATTTTGTATGCACAAATAAATGGTTGAAATTTACTACAGATAATGAGTACTATTGCATAATTTGCGATGAAAAGTATGAAGATCCTCTCAATGAAGATTGGATAAAATGTCACAAATGAGAACTGCACGAGTGGTGACAACACATCAAGGGGATTTGTCTGTGACTTTTGTACCAATTAAAACTATGTCCGTAATTACCCCACGGGCTGTGGAGTAATCCCGGATACCAAGGATTTGTTTTTTTGTTAGATTTTGATTTTATTTTGAAATTTTTTCTATGTCGACTATGAAAACATAAGATTGATTAGGTTACGTAAACTTTCAGTATTAAATAACATTCGTAACTTAACCTAGTTTTCTTTTATTTCAATTCTCCCTTAGGTGTTCGCAGTTACCCCACTCTCCCCTACAGCATCCTTGTTCCCACCGTTTTATTTAGCACGTGTTTTATATTAATAACTTTTCTCCAAACGCATTTAATGTGTTGAGCACATTCATATACATCCAACACATTTACGCACAACCGACATACCATATCTGCAAGATAGAATATTTAATTCCCTAAACCTGTTCAAATTTAATTTTTGCCCGGTCATACAACCCCTTTTACCGTTTATATATCCTGCAAAGCAATTGCGATCGTACACATCATAAAGAAAAATATTTTTACATCCCTCGAACACCTACCGCGTTCAACCATCAAACGCAATAATAGAGACTCTATCTCGCAGAAAAAAAAATGAGGTTCACCGCGCCATCTATATATACTACGCCTAAGGTTCGGGGGAAGCCCTCGTATTAATAATTCAACTTCCATGTGGCTCCCGTATTAAATATTTACGAGAAACGCTTAAAACTGGGCGGCCTCCCTCTATCTACAGCAGAAAAAAAATAACTTAACATCGCTGCCGGACAAAAAAAAGGTTTTTCAGCCGGCACTTCACTTCACGATGAATGCCGAGCTTTCGATTCACCGATCGGTCCCTGTGGATCATCCACCTCCCCGTAGTCCGAGGGATACTCAAGAGAGGGAATCGGTAATTAATTTCGATTTTTTGCCGGGGGTTTCCAGCGCTGGTCGCTGAAACAGTCTCTCGCCCAGATATTACGCGTGGATTCCTGTTTCCCGGAATTTCCGCAAACGAAAGAATGGTTGTTCGGTATTTTTTTTCCTCTGTTTCGTCGGCTTTTACTAAATCCTGGATGAAATTCTTAGCTGAGGAAGTTATTTCTATTTCGTAGTAGGAGAATCCGGTGTGATAGTGGATATTAGGCGTCTAATTTCCTGTGTATCGCGTTCAGCAATTTTAAGTTTTTCAATGGGATCGAATATCCTTTTATAACTTAGGAAACACGTTCGGTAGAAGCTTTTTTATTCAGGAAATACAACTTTATCGAAAATCCGTTCGGTAACAACGCTTTCACCCTTTGATGTATATATATACGTGCTGTAAACGCCAAATTAGATGGCGATCGGTGGGAGTAATCCATCCTACTAGCACGGCCATCCACGTGTAAAACTTGAAATTAATCTCGTTCCAAACATCAAACGCCGCGATACAATTACTCGTACGGTTATAGGCTTGTGTATGTAGAAGAAATACAGGGAGTTGGTTCATTAGAGGACATTCACTAAGCAGACCCGGTTCGTCGATTCGTACCAGTTGAATTAAAATCGATGGGGCGAAGTTTCGCCGTTTCAAATTTACCGTCAAAGTAGCCGTACTTTGAACTTGTTCCGCGCTGAACAGCCAAACTTCGATTCTGCGAAGTTCGGAGCGGGCAATTTTCAGATTCCAGCAAGACGCGAAGTACAACGCACAATACACAATAATACTACGAAGGAACGGGCGGGAACTTATAACTTAAGGTATAAATAACGTTTATGCTCGTTAGAGATGTAGTAATGTGTGTTGGGGCATTAATGCCTACGTTCGTAGTGTGTAAAGCAATTGTTTTGTAGTTGGAGAATGGGCGTGTTTAACTACTGTCCTTTACAGGAAAGGGTGCGTGTTGTGATTTCATGGAATGTTATTCTTTGTGTGGTTAGTTGGAAGGCAAACGTTTCTACTAGTTCTGACTAGAATTTGTAAAATTATAGCGTTGATCTTTATAGGATTGATGTGCCCTATTGATCAGAAAATTTCTGAACAATTGACTTCCTAATAGAAAATGTGACAGATATGAAGGCTCTTCTGAAAGAAGTAATATTCTGCAGGATTAGGCTATAATGTGGCTTTTATCTTCAAGCCAACATGATTTTCACACAATTTCTGTGTCAAGTTATTTGTTTGTTGCGTGCGTTTTTCTATTAAGCCACACTGGAGCACAGTATTCTGTCACTGGGTATATCAGCCCCAAGTGGTACCTCAAAGTTTCTGTAGTATAGTGTTACGAGTTCTTAGCTTTGCTGCCGTTCTTGTCAGGTGTTCTTCAAATATTAGCGTCCTATCCAAAGTAATTCCTAGATATTTTGGACGATTATTGTGGGCCAGTAATTTTTCATCCGAAAATATTCGTAACTCTCTCTTCGCCAACTTGTTGTTTAGATGAAAGGCTGACACTTCTGTCATAGTTGTGCTTGGTTGAAGTCTCCATTTTTTATAGTAATTATGTGGAAAGTGCGACAAAGTTCTTAGTAGACCTTGCAGAATGTTTAACGAAAACTATCCAAATTTACCTCGGATGACAAAAGGTAAATTCAGAAGAATAGAAGCAAATTTTGTGCGTTTTGGTCAAATTGCTCATCCGTTAAACCACCAAAAAGGTTAGTTGATGATGAGGATGAAGAGTTGAATACCTTGACTTATTTCGACGCCAATTCCAATGCCTCAATTCGAGCTGCCGAAGAAGATCTGCAAATCAGTAAGTCTTCCGTACATAGAATTTTGGAAAAGCATCATTTTCACGACCACAAGTTTTCATTAGTGCAAGACCTTTATCAGGTATAATAATCATATCTGGGCTTTACTCAATCCGCACGCGATCCGAGAAAGAAATCATCAGATGAGATTTGTATCAATAATAATCTTTTTTTGCCTTATAATGAATGACAGGATTTCTTACGTAATTTATGATGGTGCCTCAACGGCAGTGCGTTACTTGAATTTGTTACGGACTGTGGTTGAGGATGTTCTTGACCGCCTGCCTTTGAACGTGAGAAGAAGCTGTTGGTATCAACTGGATGGAGCTCCGGCCCACTTAATGTTCGAAGACCGGCCGAGATAAGGTTGGGACCGTGGAATTGGCCTGCAATATCTCCAGATTTGACACCTGTGGACTTCTTCCTTTGGGGACGTATCAAGGATCTGGGCTACCAGACACCGGTGAACACGAGGGAGGAATTGGAAGCACGTATGCAAGCAGCATTCGACAGACTCTCTCCTCAAGAACTACGAACTTCCCGCCTAAGACTGTGTTTGAATGCGAACGCCGTCATTTCGAACAATTATTATATTTTTTTTTAATAAATTCGGATTTTTTCTAAAATTACCTTCTGTCAACGGAAGTAAATGTGGATAGTTTTCATTAAATATTTTGCAAGTTGTACTAAGAATTCTGTCGCACCTTCCGTGTATAAAAAATAAATTAAGAATGTTTTGATTTGTAAAAAATTGTTTTCGTTATTGTTCTATATTTCAACTCTATAGCAATAATGTAAAGGCACTTCACGGATAATTATTAATTTACTAGCATCAAACGACGAAGTGTAAGTTTGACGTTAGATTTTAGCAATAAATCTTTGAGAACGCTAATTTTCCATTGCACACTAGATAAACATCGATAAATTATGTGCGCATTCTTCAAAAACCCTAATTATCTCCTAAACTATCAATTTCAGTTATAGGACATGTGGAATATAAAAGATGTATAATTAAATGCTGAAGACGACTAACTAATAAAATATGGGGGGTCCTATTTGGAAAAATTAAGTTATGGTTCTTCAAATTTTCGAAAAGTTAACGTGTCATAGTAAGGTAATCACACAATTTAGACAGCCGTTCTCGGTGCTAAGACAGACATACTCCAACATTTTGTTTAAACATATTATGAATCCTAAGTGGATATTCGAAAAATCGAGTGTTCTCTGAGTTGTTGAATAAATGTCTGCTATAGCAAATTGTTTTAGAAAAAATCGAATAACTACAAAACGCCCAAATCAAATTGCAAAAAATTAAAGATATTTGTAAAGCTTAATAATAGGCAAATCCAAATATGTAAAAATATATAGGGTGTTCCATTAAAAATAGCAAAGTAGATGGCGACTTCCGATGTAACCGGAAATGCCAGGAATCTAAAAATATTTTAATTAAAGAGAACATAACCAATTGTATATAACTCTGAATTTTCAAATTTATATTTTGGTGAGAACCTCATAAACTTCTAATGAACAGTTTCGCTGGGACACCTGTATATATTACTTTCCATAAGCGTACGAAGCTACATCAAGGAAAGCTTTAGGCTACCCGTGAAAAACATTGATAGTAATTGCTCGAAATTATATTTAAACATAATACTGTTACACTTAAATCTGAAATTCCTATTGTCTCAGAAAATCCTTTACATTAACCCGTCTGGAGATAGAAGTGTGAGCACTAAAGGTGTATTCACCAAACTATTCGTTGATTAATATTTGGTGGAATTAAAGGAACCACTAGAACAATGGGAAAGGTTGCGAATATCTCCGTTAGGTCATTTACACATATGTCGCTTGAAGGGTGAGTCGTTTAATATGATCTCGATAGTACAAACCTGTATATTTCAAATTACAGAGCGGAGCAGGTATTATTTCAATCCATACACGAGTCCATCGCCTATTACCACTTTAAAACTATCACACGCGCATTCATTTCGTTCCTGTCGCCACCGACTTATTACACCGTACAGACTCGTAAAACGAAACACTAATTTATCCCGGACGAGAGCGACAAGATCCCAGCGAAAGAATCCGATAAAATACGAAACGCATCAGGACTTAGGTAATCCGTATTTCTCCGACGAAAAAATTTGCATGGATATTAGAGATTTTCCTGAGATAACAAAGTTCGTGTAATCCGATTATCTCCGGGCAACATGATGATATCATGCGATAATGACGAAACCGGTAAATTACATTATTTACTGAAACCTCCAGGGAATTTCGGCGACTTCTTTTAGTAAACGACACACTTCTTGTTGTTCGAACGACAGAAATTAATCCGTTTAAACTGTAGTGCTACGAGTTCTTAAAGATCTAGAATTCTATACGATTTAATGCTGTGATTTTGTTTTATTTTCGTGGTATGAGGTGAGAATTTCATAAGAAGCAACAGGTTTTTAGGTTCGGTCTTCTTACGTGAATAAAATCGTTAGCAGTTCTCTAGTAGTTATTCCATGGCTGTATTTATCCGCTTAAAACGCAGAAATTAAATGAGAGGAATTATGACGAATGAGAATTTTAGGAGTTTAGGTGTAGTTAAAGCAGTCGTAGCGGAAATGTTATGTAATAGCTGGTGTTGTATCTCACACGGGGTCTAACGTTCCTTCCGCGGTGGTTTAAGAGGGGACTGTGCATTAATTTAATGTCAGAACTTGGAAATTTATTACTGTTATGACGTTACCGATTAGTGGCTAGAAGCGAGCCATTTAGTTTGTAGTTAGGTTATAGTATATTCAAATTTATAAGCAACTAACTTTAAGTTTTGAGAAGAAAAATCAAAGGTAATAAAACTAAATAAAATAAATAAAATAAATAAAATAAATAAACTAAATAAAATAAATAAAATAAATAAAATAAATAAAATAAATAAAATAAATAAAATAAATAAAATAAATAAAATAAATAAAATAAATAAAATAAATAAAATAAATAAAATAAATAAAATAAATGAAATAAATATAATAAATAAAATAAAATAAAACTTTCCCTAGCCTTCGTAACTGTGCTGTATTTTGGGCATCACAAACCTTGTCATTTCTACTCAGTAGTACCCAAAACTCCTCAATGGGCCGTGTCATGAAAAAATTTATTATAGTGAGC
The DNA here is from genome assembly GCA_004785975.1 of Popillia japonica. NCBI lineage: Eukaryota > Metazoa > Arthropoda > Insecta > Coleoptera > Scarabaeidae > Popillia > Popillia japonica. The sequence continues at coordinate 5,109 of SMLS01046754.1, read as the reverse complement.
ATTTTGGAAAGCTATATGTTTTAAAACTTCAATTTGACAATAATGAAAAGTGCAACATAAATATTGATAATGATAAAGATGGTATATGGCATAAAGAATAAAAGATTGGGACATTTAAATAGGAAATGTTTGAAAAAAATGAATTTCCCTGTAAGTAATAAAGTATGCAGTTCGTGCATGAAAGCAAAGTCAACTGCCATTTAAAACCATCAATAAGCCTAAGTCATTTAAGATAGGTGATTTAATACATACAGATATAGCTGGACCGGCAAAAACATCTACAAATGAAGGATTCAAGTATATGCAAACTATAATTGATGATTATTCACATTATACTGTTGTTTGTTTATTGAAAAATAAAAGTGAAGCAGCGAACAATTTAATATATTACATTAAGAGATTAGAAAGAGAAAAAGAAGTCAAGAGGATTAGATGCGTCAATGGAGGAGAGTACACGGCCAGATGGTTTAAAGATTATTGCAACCAAAATGGAATAAAAATGGAACATACATATCCTTATAGTCCACAACAGAACGGCACTGCAGAGAGATTAAATCGAACATTATATGATAAAACCCGAACCATGCTGAATGAATCTAATCTACCAAGTCATTTATGGGGTGAAGCAGTATTTTGTGTCACCATCCAGCGCTATAATTTTTGAAATTCCAATAATAAGATTTGGAATATCTTTGGATTTACATAAAATAAAAGTATTTGGTGCAAAGGCTTGGATGGTAAATATACCAAGAGGAAGTAAGATGGAAGAAAGAGCGAAAGAAGTAAGAATGGTTGGTTATGCCAAACCTGGATACAAATTATATGACCCTATAACAGATACTGTGGTAACATCAAGAGATGTGAGGTTCGATGAAACAGACATTGGATATACAGAAATGGAAGAAAAGAAAATACAAGAATCACTGAGCGACAGCATACATCAAACGAAAATAAAACAGCAAATGAAATACAAACTGAGGTGACAAGGAGTAAAAGACAAATAAAATTACCAGAAAATCTACTGGACTAGATTAGATTAGATTAGATTAGATTAGGGGTGGCCCTACGGGCTCTTTCACCGCGACCTTCCCGGTCTATTGTGATGCCCAGTAATCCCCTCTAACTTTGCCCTCTTTATGAGGCTTAACGTCCTTGAGAACGGCTCCTGTGTGTAGCTTAGTGCTGTGGGATACTCTGTGCCCAAAATACGAAACCTTGTTCTTGCCAGGTCTTCGCAGTGGCACAGCACATGGACTAGGATTTCTTCCTCCTCCTTGCAGAATCTGCACAAGGCATTTTCCGCTAGGCCTATGTTGTATATATGCCTATTTAGTCTGCAGTGATCTGTCAATAGGCCTACTAACATTTTGACGGTTTTCCTGTCTTTATCTAGTAGGTCTCTAGTGAATTCAGGCTTCTGTTCTTTTGGGAACTCTTTTGCCTGTCTTTGCCCAGGTAATTTTCGCCACCAATCCCTGGACCTACTGTGAATCCATTCGTTGATGGACTTTCTGATTTGTGATTTGGTGATGCCGAAGGATGGGGCGGGCCCGACGAATTGCCTCGACGAACCTTGTCTGGCCAGGTCGTCTGCCGTCTCATTACCATTCACACCCTCGTGGCTGGGGACCCAAGTCAAAATTAGTTTCCTTTGGGAACCCACCTCGTTTAGGGCATTAACATAGTCCCAAACCAGTTTGGAGTCAACACTTGCTGAACTGATCGCTTTAAGTGTTGCTTGGCTGTCCGAGAAGATGGCAACGCTTTTACCGACCTCGGTCCATCTTTCCACTTCTCTGACGCAATGGTGGATTGCTGCTACCTCAGCTTAAAAGACCGTTGTGTCTTTGCTGAAGCTTATCGAGAGAGCCTTCCTGGGCTTTCCTCCATATATGCCGGCTAGTTCGAGTCCGCTCTTATCGGAGAGCCTTTCTCCCAGTCCTTCTTGTCTGGTATTATAACCTGATATTTCCTATCAAAGTCGAATTTCTGAACCATGGAGTCACTTGGCGCCCCCGTGAGGGGTGCCTCCTTGAATTCATTCATCAGTTTTTGGTATTCAGCACCGTGCGATTTACTTATTGGCGCTTGTTTATACGCCAACCTATATGCTGCGGACCTCGCAGCTCCTTGGATGTAGATATGTAGCGGTGGCAGGTTTAGGATAACCTCCAACACCGCAGTGGGGGCCGACCTCATCGCGCCGGTGGTGCAGAGGCAGGCTAGTCTCTGAACCCCACCCTGCGCTCTGACCGCCGCCATCTGCTGCGCCTTTGGCCACCATACTACTGCTCTGTAGGTTATCATGAGTCGAACTACCCTTGTGTATAGCCACAGAGTCATTTTAGGGCTAAGGCCCCAATTCCTCCCGCAAAGCCTCCTGCATCTTCCTAGGGCAATGGTAGCCTTGCTGGTTGTTTTTTGGATGTGTGTGTTCCATGTAAGTCTTTGATCGAACCATGCCCCTAGGTATTTCGCTTCTCTGACATATAGAACACTTTCACCTCCTATGGATTATGAATTATATCAAGCATATTTCCTAACTACTATGGAGAAAGAAGAACCACAAATATACCAGGAAGCAATAAGAAAGGGATGGAAAGATGCCATAGATAAAGAATTAGAAGGGCATGAAATTATGATGACAGTATCTGACATACCAGAAAATACAAAAATTTTAGACGCTAAATGGATATTTAAATTAAAAGAAAATGGAATCAGAAAAGCAAGACTAGTAGCTAGAGGCTATCAACTAAAAGATGATCTATTTACAAATAACTACGCACCGGTAGTAAGGATATCAACGGTAAGAACACTACTAGCAGAATCTATACAAAAGTCATGGAAGTTAAAGCAATTGGATATTACTACGGCATTCCTAAACGGAGAACTAGACCCAGCGATTTACATCAAAGCACCAGAAGGAATAAACTTAAAAGAAAAGAAGATGTTAAAATTAAGCAAAGGTTTATATGGTTTGCCCGAAAGTCCAAAATGTTAGAATGAGAGGTTTAACAACTTTATGTTGAAGAACAACTTCGAAAGTTCTCTAAACGATTTTTGCCTATATAAAAGTAATAAATTATGGCTATTGATTTATGTAGATGATATTATCTTGACCTGTGAAGAGTCTTCACTAAATGAGTTCTTAGTCATGTTACGAAAGGAGTTTCAAATGAAGGACCTAGTACATTTTTAGGGATGGAAATAGAGAAGAAAAATGAAACTTGGATAATACAGAGAAGACAAATAAATAGAATGTTACAAAAATATGGTCTTTCGGAATGTAATGGAACAAAATCTCCATTATCAAAAGGTTTCCAAGTAGATGCAACTGAAGACATATGTGAGGATATTCCCTATAGGCAACTAGTGGGAAGTTTGATGTTTGTATCTACAGTTTCGCGTCCAGATATCACATTTGCGACATCATATTTAAGCCAATATTTGGATAAACCTACAAGAAGCCTGTGGAGCCGAGTCCTACGATATTTAAAACAAACCATTAATGTTGGATTGCTATACACAAGGTCTAACGAGAATCTAATTGAAACATACTCAGATGCTGATTGGGCAGGTGAATATGTAATAGATTTTGTGCAAAAGTTTTACAATAAAGCAATATTAAAAGGTTATTAGTGAGTTATAATAACAAAAATAAATAAGAAATATCTAATCCCGATATTGTTCTGTAGGATCTACGAGTTTGGACTATCCAGGCTCTGCTTGAAACTAATACAGACCAGGAAAACCTGATCCAAACAAAGATAATTTTCTCTCTCGATTATATATACATACATACATAACCTGCTGCTGGCTTTACCGACAAAACCATCTCTGTAACAACATCAAAGCGCAGAGATTTCTATCAAAAACAGATTTTCAAAAACAAAGTTTTGTTTATACCATCAGTATAAAACGGAGACAGAGAGGGACAAAAAAAAGGAAGATACACATTTTATCCTCCCGCAAGGACATAAAAGATTTTTTCTTCTCTCGCCGCCAACTCTACCGTAATAAAAAACTCGTAAAAAGCCCGTAGTCTTGATCTGAAAATCCACCGCCGACAAAAAGCCTTCTCTTATAGATAAATCTTCTTAATGCGATAATGATAGGCGCAATCGATGAACAACTTCTTTCTTTCTTCCCTCCCGCAGAATTTTCCGTACGTTCCCTTAGCGAGCGCACTTCCGTTAGCCGGAGCTAGCGCTCCAGAAAATGGAAGCGGAGAAGAATTCGCTCCGATATCTCGACGTATAATAAATTTGCGAAAAACTGAACGAAGAAAGAAAAAAACGGACAGAAAGGGGAAGCGGTACTCTCCGCCTTCCTACCAGAGATCAAAAATTATTTCTACAATCACTGAAGGGAAGTAAATATTCGACGTAGGCATGGTATACATGCATTAGTTTTGGGGCCAAATTCCGGACGGGATAGGGCGATTTTATTGTTTTGAAACGGACTAGAGACCCGTATCAATCACTCGATTTTTTTTTTCTTTTTCATTTGAATGAAATCGCTCGGAAAAGTTTATTGGTTTCTGAGATAAAAGGAGGACGATCGTTATTAGGAGAATAAATTTTATATCGTGGTTGGTTTCAGTTAAATGTTTTCGTTGATAGCTAGTTGTGTTTCTCACGCCAAGCAATAATAATGATGACGAAACGTTTTAGCAATTTTGACCGTAGATTAGTCAGTGTTTGGATTTGCTTTGCGGTTGTTCTACACCAATAAAGGCGCAATTTATAAAACAGGATATGTGCTCGTTGTTGAGTTCACAAACTTGATGTCAATTTTTATATGAATATCCATAAATATCTTTAATATTTTGACCTGAAAAATCCTCAAATCATTTCAAAATTTGATGAGGAAATTCATCATCATAGAATGTTCTTTTTGGTTCTGATGACACATTGATACATTGTCGTCGTACAATGAACTGCTTGGGATTGATAATTTCCCTTTTGGATCCTTATGATCTGCATCCAATTCTCAAGAGAGTTAGCCAGATATCAAGGTTATGGGAGATCAGAACGAAACCTCTACTAGGAATCATACTTGACTGGGCTGTCTTCCTACTATATGTTTTACGTATCTATACTGATGTCG
>SMLS01046736.1:0-31727 GCA_004785975.1 Popillia japonica | reverse complement strand
GTTGTAAACTTACACATGCTTTCACGTGTGGTTTCTGTCTTATCGCCCTTTTCAATTTCTTATTTTTCTATTTCCGGCGTGCTTGCACTCGAACATGTATAACTTGTGTTGGTACTGCTTTTAGTACTGGTGGTAGTATCTCCTCCTGAGCAGACACAACTCTGCTGACTAGCTGTTTTACTGCCACTGTTCGATGTTTTGGATTCTGACGGAGTTTTCTTAGAACAGGTGCAATTATCCTGGTCACTTTTACTTTGGTCTTTAGTTGATATTTTATCGAAACATACGCAGTTACTGTCGGAGCTGTTATTTCCGGATTGTACATCAGCAGTACTTTTACTACTTTTATTTTCAGCATCGGACGGTTTACTTTTTGTAGCAGATGATGTTTGTGAACTTACACAACTGCTTTTGCTATCTGTCTTATCCTCTTCAGACACGCCACAGTAACATCTTGAGTCTTCCGTCCAACTTTCATCTGCACAGGTACAGCTATCATCATCTTCTGTGATCACTTTACAAATAATGTCCGCTGTGATATCTGCACATGGGCAAGTTGTTGTACTGGAAAGTTCTACTTCGCTTTCTTGAGCACTTGAAGATGATATTTCGTTACAGCAGTCACAGGACCGCACTGAACTTTTATCGGGCGCGTACTTTTTATCAGCTTCACAATCACATCTATCTTCAGCTTCTTGTTTCCTTCGCCATACATTACATTCTTCACAATTACATATACACGGTATTTCAAAACTACTTTCCTTTATGTTTTTACTAGACGGCAACATGTTTCCTACCGCTTGTTGTTGCTCTTTACATATATCACAATTACATATGCAAGTTCCGGAAAAATCAACGAATTGCGTTGTCGTAGGTTTTTGACATTCTGAGCAAGCACATATTGGGAGTATGGTGGCATCGCCAATTTTGCATTCACATGATTCAGTTGTTTTAAATTTCTCTCCACAAATTTCGCAGTCACAAATTCCGTCAAACTTCACACCTAAACGATCGTAACATATACATTCTTCTTTAACTCTAGTTTCAGATACAACGCCTAACTTTTTCTCTAACTGTAATCTGCAAGAATCGCATTTGCATATGGGTACTTCAATATCAGTTTCGTTAGGTTGTTGAGACTCTGAGCAACCACAAGTCAGTGGTTCAAAATTAAGATCAACAGCGTTAATACGTTTTAGAACTTCTTGGGCACACAAATCACATTCACAAACTGTTGCATCTCTAAATGCCTTTTCTTTATCAGTGCAAGTGCACTCGCCAGCTGTCTTTGTCTTTTTCATATCATTGTTAGGAGTTAGTTTTTCTGGAACCATATCGTCAAATATGAGACCATCTTTTTGCAGACGTTCGATTACTAATTCTGCGCAACGGGTACAATCACAAGTTGTATCTTTTTTAGAATTAATATCCTTTTTCTTTCTGCTAGATCTAGGAAATCTTGAAATAGGCTGTGGATATTTGAAATCATAAAGATTTTTAGGAAAATTGTCAGGAACCTTAACAGGGCAAGGATTACAGGTACAGACGTTTGTAACTGCACCTGGATCTTTGTCCGATGGTGCTTGAAATAACTTAATAAAATTTGCAATATATTTTTCAGCATATTTAGGATCTTTCTTTAAATTATAGCAAAGATATGCTGGCATTTGCAGTTGCATAACTTCCAATCGATGAGTTATTTCACATCGCTTTCGTGCGAGTTCTTTAACTCTTTTTTCATATTTTGTTGCAAGCTTTTCCCAAAAGCCTTTCTTTGGGTCTTCGTTACATGAGCAGCTAGACATGATAAGATGTGAAATGGTAACGATCACTGACAATTTAGATTTTATAGGTCGAATATGGTCGTGATGATAGTCAAATCTTGAAATGATAGTTATGACATGGTTATGACAACAGGAAATATATCTAAGTAACAGATGAGAGCGGCACAGAGTCACAGAGTATAGCATGCTACTAGTTAATAGATGTGTAATAGATGGGGGTAATAGTAATAGCATTGTAGTAATATAATACAGGCAGGTATGTTTATGTACTGTGTATTGTTACCGCTAGAAATGTTGCAACGTAGATATTAAAGTAGCAATGCTAATAAACACATTGAGAGTGACAGATTCACTTTACATTAAAAACATTTTAATATAAAGCACATATAAGTTATTAGAAACTAGAAAAACACATGATTACCATGGTATCCGCTGTATAATATTTATTGGTTAGCATATTTCAAACTCTACCAGAAAATATTCATTGATGTGCATTGATGTGTTCATAGAATAATTAATAAGTTTGGATTTGTGGCATAGCTGTGATCTGGCTGTGATATCAGTGGATATCAGCGGCGCAGCTGTCAACGTGACAGTATATAATGTGACCTCCAGCAGTCACAAATTAGTGAACCGAAAAATAAATAAGATATATAGAAGGAGACATCTGTCTTTAGAAACATTTTACAACGATTTGACGACAGGATGATTAGAAAAACGTCAGGCGAAAACTAGTGTATCTCATATACTTACTAAGAAAGGTTAACCTGCAAACTACATGCGCAATAACCTTACAGGTAAGTATATCGTAATCAGGAATATATGGACAACCTGGAGTTTTATGGGAGAGCGCGCCAGTTTTTTAAAATTTACCTCTTCAGTAACGGTTAATAAGCAGTTTGTGTTCTGTGAAGGTAATAAATAGCATCTACGCATGTGCACAATGTAAGTGACACGTGACACGGAAAGACAGTTTCTAAAATACAATTTGTAAGTATTAAATTATATTATTTGTTTTTATTAATTTTCTAAGGTTTTCGTTACATTCTAGAGTCTCATCCATAAGTTAGTAATCTTTAGAGAGAGAAAGTTCATGCAATAGAATGATACAGTGTTTTTCTTTTGGTTTTCCTCTTTTGTCAAATGTATTTCACTATAGCTGCTTTCGTTCGTGCCACTTATTTTGATCATGATTAACGTAAACATAATCCGTGTTCAGTAATCATTTGTAACTAATCCGACGTCGCGAAAGAACGTCGTATTCAGAGCTTTGATTCAGTACCGATTGACACTGACATAAACGAAATGGAGAAAATTAATCTTGAAAATGTTTTTGATGGGTTAATTATGATAAAAAATAGTAATTTTGCAAACAAAATGTCGTCCGTTTTATATAAACGTACTGGATATCAAAATTTTAAAAATATTTCTAAGATTTTACAAAATGAAGAAACTGCTGTTGCTTCCAATAATTTGAATCTTACTGACAGTGGATTTATCATTCGCATGGAACGACGTTCTTCAGAATTTAAAAATATTTTAGGCGATAATAGACGTAAATTTGCATTTGAGAATTTATTGCATCATGTTATAGTGAAATGTAATAGTAAAAATATGTAAATTTGTTGTAAATAGACCAATATAACCATTAAACAATCTTTTATATTAATCTAATAAACGACTTTTAAATGTCAATAAAAATGCAATTTTTAATATTTTAGATGCATATTTTGTAGTTTTTTAATGCATAATTATTCGAACCCTAGTGATAGGTTACAATAATTATAACGATTATAACTATTAGGTTAAGAGCACATATCACGTACTACTATAGTGACAATTAGTGATGTGATCTGTGGTTAAGAGGTTATGTTTTTACGATTGTAAACATACAAAACATCATTTATTCCGGATTCAGAGGGGTGGAGGGATTGCAACGGATTTATAATCATGTTTCATGTAAACACGATTCGAAAGGTACAATCGAACACGCATATACCGAATCCTGATTTGTTGATTAGTAAACATATGTACGAACAAAAGCACCTTATATATATCCCAAAACTATTTCCCACATACGTCATTTTTGACATTAATATATTGAATGAAGTTCACCATTTGTCAACACTTTTTCACGTTATTGCAAATAATTTTCCTGTGTTTTAATTTATAAATTAAAACAAAGCAAGAAAGTTCGACACAATTTTTTCATCTGAGAAAATTTTATACAGCGTGCCCCAAGTTTGAGATATGACGTCATTGACAATTTTTTTAAACAGCAACCCCAATTTTTTATAACTATTCTTAAAGGGTATATCAAACTACACATGCTTACCAAATTTCAAGTTTTTATTCGTTGTCATTAAAAAGAGATTTAACAATAACTTTTTGTTTTGAACTTTAAAAACGGCGCATCAAAGGGTTTTTGTTTATCATTTTTTTGTCAAACCAGGTTGACTTCTTATCACGATCTCAAAAACAAGGTGATAAATATGGGGGCACTTGAAAGGCAAAATTTTTAAAACCAAACCGGAAAATATTAAGGTGTTGAAAAAACGAATGACAGGAGGAGCTGAAGTAATTAGAAATGTTCAAAATGAGTTTCAATTCCGTTTAGGGTATTGTCAGGAAGTACATGGACATTTTGAACATTTATTGTAGAAGAAATACGATTGAAATGAATCGGATTTCTTCATTTTTCGAATTAGTTATTGTTAAATATCTTTTTAATGACAACGAATAAAAACTTTAAATGTGGTACGCATGTGTAACTTGATATACCCTTTAAGAATAGTTACAAAAAAATTAGGGTTGCTATTTAAAAAAATAATGTCAATGACGTCATATCTCAAATTTGGGACACGCTGTAAAAAAAATTCTTAGATAAAAAAGTGGGCAATTTAAAATACTAATCGACGTATCCGAGAATATTTCCGGAAAACAGACTGTTTTCGTTTTACTGAATTTATTCCAGATTACAGAGTCACACTATACATACAGCGTTAGTAAAAGGTCCCGGAACTGTCGAATAACTTTGACATTTGAAAATTATGATTTCTGACATTTGGTATGGGGGTATAGTTAATATAAATGCATTTTATGCTATACAGTTTATATTTCTTTCACTTCCGGTTTAATCGGCAATACGTCCAACTTTTTTTTTTAACAGAACGCCCAGATTTTTTTAACACTTTTGAATGCAAAATAAAAAACTACGTTCAGGAAGTATTAAGATGTTTGTTTTTATTCACAAGAAAACAGTTAAAAAATTAAAAAAGTGTCCTAATACAGAAAAAACAAGGTACCTTTGAAAAAAGTTGTTGTTTAGTGTTTGCATTCTTTTTGCCGTCACATTTGACAATTTTAAAAGCGTTTTAACTTTTGCATCGCTATAAATTTACTTATTTTAAACATTGACACATTTGAAAATGGCAGTAAAACTTACTGAATCAGAACGAATTGAGATATTAATGATGCGTGGGTACGGTGATCGTCAACGTTCTTTTGAAGAGGTTCGTATTGTGTTTAATACTGTTTATCCGGATCGTCACATTAGTAAAAGTATGGTATGCCGAACAATTCAAAAGTTTGAAGTCTTTCGTCAGGTGAAGGATTTACCTAGAAGGGGACGTCCATTAACAGCAACAGATGAAGAAACTAGTTTGAATGTGTTACTTACAGTGGAAGAAAATCATCACGTGTCCACAACACAATTAGGTCAAATTCGTGAGATCTCTCAAAAATTTGCTCATAAGATTTTTAAATCAGCAAGAATGAAAGCCTATAAAATGTATCCCGTCCATGAGTTAACTGAAGATGATCCAGATCGTAGACTACATTTTTGCGAAACAATGACGGAATTGATCGAGCAGCAGCCTAATGTTTTAGATCACATCATTTTTTCAGATGAGGCAACGTTTTGTCTCAACGGCACTGTGAACAGACATAATTGTCGCTACTGGTCAATTGAAAATCCGCATTGGATTGAAGAAGTCCATACACAGCGTCCTCAAAAGGTGAATGTCTGGGCTGGTCTTGTTGGAAACAACATCATAGGACCATTTTTTATAAGAGGAAATTTAATTGGCTACGTCTACTTAAATTTATTGCGAAATGAGGTTGTTCCAGCACTTGCAGCATAAGGTGATCCCCCTAATGCACATTTTTGGTTTCAACAAAATGGAGCTCCCCCCCATTTTGCCCATAATGTCCGCGATTATTTGAATGAAATTTTTCCGGAACGGTGGATCGGACGTACAGGAGCAATCTGGGCGTTCGGTTTAAAAAAAAAAGTTGGACGTATTGCCGATTAAACCGGAAGGGAAAAAAATATAAACTGTATAGCATAAAATGCATTTATATTAACTATACCCCCATACCAAATTTCAGAAATCATAATTTTCAAATAACAAAGTTATTCGACCGTTCCGGGACTTTTTACTAACGCTGTATATGTACATTATATACTCATATACCAAGAGCTAACTTTTAATGTGACGATCCTCTTTATATGAATAAAAAAAAGATGAAAATTTAACTTTCTATTAGTTAACACAGTCACGAAATACGCACCTGTTACTCTGCTGGGCTGTCTCAATCCATACCCTCGCCGTCTAACGACAAGAATTCGCTACTGCATCTTTGTCTAACTACTACAAAATGCCATCGACACATCGATCTTTTCAATCAAATCAATTCGACGAAGCCCTCGTTCCGTACTACTGCGAGGCGACGGGGACGAATCGTTGGACATGCGTAATTCATTTCAAGTGATACCGGCGTTCGATTCATTTCGTTAAGTTCTTCATAAGACGTCGCTGGATATTAGGGTACGGGGTTTTAGGTTTATAACGGTTAGTAAATCTTGATCGCGGTCAGTAATTATTAATACACTGAAATCTGTTATCAGTTACATTATCTGATGCTTCGATGTAAAAGTAAGACTGAATAAAAACAAATAAATGCTACATATAGCAGATCACTGCGTTTTTTAGTTATCAAATGAATATTTTCTTATTTTCCCTTTTCACTAATACAAATCGCCCAACAACAACGCAGCTGCGGCCTTATGGGCATGTACGCCTACTGTTCAGGTCCATCCTACTTAGAGCCGACCAGGTATGTACATATATTATGTATGTAACGCAATACTTTAAAAAATACATACTAGCCTAGTTCAAAATTTCAATTCTGCTGAAGCAGTCGCCTAAATATATTTCCATATGTTGGACATAGTTTTGGCTATGTTCTTATGTTCAGACGCAGTATAAATTCGAAGATAGAGTTATTCTTCATCCATGGGCTGTCTTCCCTTTATGATAGTTTTCTCTTGACAAAACAGCTCTTCTATTGGGTTTTAAAAAGGACTGTACGGGGCAGAAATACTGGTACATGTCTATGCGGTCTGATCAGCTGTTGAATTGCATCCGTTATATGAAATCGGGCGTTGCCCATGACAAAATATGCACCTTGTATAGTATCTTCGGTTAAGCGGTCAATCAAAGATGTCAAGAATTCTCCAAAGTCTTCTACATTGTAAGGCCGGTTTCGAATGGTGAATAAATATAATGAATTGATACATTGCAGCAGCAATCGAATAATTACGGCTTCTTAATTGAGGCTTAACTTTGTTGGATCTACTATTTTTTCTTTGATCTTCCATAAGAGCTTCTAGAATTCACTTGAATCCCAAATTCGTCAATAAAATCTATTTTTTTCTACGAATCATTATTCTTGTTGTACAGAGCAGCATAATCAAACATAGTTTGGATAACGTCTTGCACCTTACGCCTTTCTGGCGCAAAAGAAACGCGGTTTATTAGAGAATTGTGAAATGTCTTTGTCTCTGTCAATGGTTGATAAGCTTGCCTCTAGTTGCGGATTTTGTTCTAACAATTTGTTTATTATTTGTTTTAGTGGTACAGTGGAATCCTCATCAATTAAATTGCAGCTATTTTCTTTCTCATATTGTGTAAACTTGTTGGGGCGATGCCCAACTGTTCCTTCAGCTCGTTCGTTATTCATTATATAGTCTTTTCTTTCAGTGTTCGGGAGAACATTAAATTGTCGTCCTCTCTGGACTGGCGAACTACTGTCGTTCATTACTTTGATTATTAAAGCACGTGTGTCGTTCGAGATTTTGTTGTTTTTCTTTGTTCAGAATACAAGAAACGATTCCTTCACTGCATTTATGAATCAACAAATGATAGAGCCAGCAACTGCACTTAAAACGCGAAAGAGAAAACTTGACGTCCCATCTGGAAAATCTAGATCTTCTGCAAATTTAGAACGGCAGCCTGATGCAAGAAACCCTCAACTTTGTACATACATCATATGCCATACCAGAATTTATTACGTTTGATAATGGAAACGACTGTGATGCTATAGAAGATGAGAGTGTTGAGAAAGATTGTGATATATGTACCTCAGGTGAAAATTCCTATAAAAAACTGTAACATTGTACTAAATAAATTTGTAATCTGTTTCTTTTATCATAATGATAGAGACCTAAATACAATGAATACAAAGACATCGTTTTATATATTTCCGAACCTCGGGTTATATGGTACGATAGAAATTTACAAAAAATAAACCAAGTAAGAAATATATGCTAGCCAGACTAATCTATTTAAAAAAGACTGAAAATGTTTGGTTAAACCATTCAAAAGTTATTAACAAACAATATTATTTAAAAATCGGGTTACGGTCTACCTACAGCAAAATATGATAAGGATATATAGAATGTGGATTATATTTGTAAGACAAGAATATAATTAGCGGATAGATTTTCCAATCTTGGCTACTGGTTTCTTTAGTTTGTGAAGTAACCATGATAACATTTCACCCAATACAATAATTGACCTAGTAGGTTACATATACATAAGTACACTAATTAATAACGCACTGTACGTATGTATAATATAATAAAAACTAATATTGTACCAGTGAAAATTTATCATCTATGCACTACTATAATAAAAAAGTGTATTCACTCAATACAGTTTGCAGTACGTTTCGCTTTTAAGTTGAAACTAACTCAACATTGCCGAACCCTCTCTTTCAAGAACTTAAGAGTTCAAGGATACTACTGGGATAGTGGCGTAGTTGCTCGTACCCCCGTGTTTTATGTTCTTCGGAAGTATTGAAATTTGATACATCGCTTCTGAGTTTAGGATTTCGTAATTTTACATTTACATTTAATTGATGTATCGGAAAAGATAAAATCGTAGGTCGTTCTACAGCGACAGATGCAATAATAACTCATGATCAGCCGATGCTTCTTGTCATTACTATAGCCTACTAAAGCATGTATTATTACTAGAGCGGACCAATTTTCCTGCAAGATAGCTGCGCCGATGCGAGGGTGATTGTATCGCATCAGAACTAATAAAAAGCATTCAGTATGTATCTTGTACCCGCCTAGACTGCATGTAAGTGTAAGTATACGTAACAAAATGTCGTCGACACATAAATCGAGAAAACGACCGTTGTTAGACGAAGTGAATAAGTTCTTTGTCGAATATCCTGTATGCAAGCTGCCTTTCGCTTTCGAAGTGCTCCGCTACGAGGTTTACGAGTTACAGTACCTGTTTCACGAAATTTATGTATCTATGCAAGCATGGACTTGACTTAGCAGCTGTACATAATACATACATTACATAATTAGTAGATTAGTAGATTAGGAACCGTGGGAAATCCTGCAAGTAGTGATTAATGGAACAAACTCAGTCTGCATTATCTAACTTTCGACCAATTTTAAAATAACTTTCAATTATAAACTTTTCGTGTTATAACGGAAATGGAAGCTTTAGTAGTTTAAGCTTGTCACTGACAGTAGTCAAAATTTGTTTTGGATGGAGTCATGGAGTATATAGCCACAGATATAACTTAAACACTCAAAAGAAGTGGTGACAACATAAGAAAAAGGAAGTATAAAAGATCATAGTTTGTACGTAATAGTAAAGGATGCACGATAAAAACCACTAGACAAAAGGCAAAAGCGCGACTTGGCTGCGTTCATAACATACCTACCGCTACTTCTACGCTACCAAGCAATAACGTAGCGATCAGTGCCACAAGTGAACGGCAGAATGTTCGTTGTTCACGCGGTTTATACAAATGTCATTTTTGACACTTGCATGGTATGTGAAGTTTTGTGATCGCTGATCGCTCCCAAAGTATATACTTTTTATAAGCGGTAGCTATGGATTATGTATATTTGAAAAACGTATGGCTTAGCTTAATATCATTTACTTTTCTGTCAAATGTGATTAATTTTAAATATCAGAATTCTGGTTAGCTGAAATGTTGTATTATCGTTGGTAGTAACTAATTACATTGAATTAGAAAAAGGGTATTTACGAGATCAACTGATTACGTATATTTTAAAACGGTATGGCTTCACTGTCGGACGAGCAAGTAGAGCAGTCGAAGTCGTTCAGTATTAACCACAGTCAGTGATTTGACAACTCGTCAGACCGAATCTGATTTGCTCTGTCAAATGCGATTAATTTTAAATGTCAAAATAATGTATAAACAAATAATAAATAATACCAGGCTCGGTGGTTGAATGGTTAGCATGTTCGCTTTTCAACCCAAGGGTCGGAGGTTCACGCCCTAGCTGAGTCTGGTAATTTTTAAATCGGTTAAAAATAAGAAACATGCCTTCTTCTCGGATAAGGAAGTAAAACCGTAGGTCCTGTGTCAATGGGATGTTTGGCACATAAAAAATCACTGCTGGAGGTTGGAATACCTTGAGTCAGGCAAAATTTTAGTTGAGGACACAATAAGCCTTTTAGGCTGCAGTGTATAGAGACGCATGGAAATTTCCGATGTTCCTAGATCTCCCTCGGGTGAAAAAAAAAATAATAATAAATAATAAATCTTCTTTGTACGGATTGTACGTCTGCCACTACCTTTCTTTAGTTAAACACTTCCAGTATCTCGAAATGTATTTACCAGTGGACGAATGCAAACATAAAACAGGGCTTCATCGATTATTATTACGTCTGGATATTACAAACAAAATTCTTCTACAACATGGTTAACTTCGATACTTCCTTTCATCATTTTCGATGTATCCATTGTGAAAGTATGACTCGATAATGAATGCCTTTTATTGATCAGGAAACACTATTTTTCTAATGCAATATAATAAGTTACTGCCAACAACAACATAACATTCGAGCTAACCAGAATTCTGACATTTAAAATTAATAACATTTGACAGTTAAGTAAATGATATTAAGCCAAGCCATACGTTTTTCAAATATATGTAATCCATAGCCCCGCTTATAAAAAGTATTTTGAATCATATAGTAACGGGCGACTATAAATGATTGTAAATTTTCGACTTAAGTTGGCAACACTTCTGTAATTTTATGTTAGCACACCTGATTTTTAAATTTAAATTTGTCATATTTGTCAAAGTAAAAGCCATACAAATAAAACCACTCAATTTCATAACAATGGTATTTACTATCGAGCAAAACATTTATTATTATTATTTTCGAAGCGGCTTACAAAATGATGACGGTAATGGGATATATTCGCTGCAATCAACTTTTGAGCAATTTGTTGCAATATATCCAGAGGACCAAGTTGATTACGGTAGCTTTACTATATACACTACAAGAATTGTTGAAAGGTTTTTGAACACCGGTAATGTGGCTAAAGGTAAATCTACTGGCCGTCCTACTGTTGCTACACCTGATGTTTTGAATAATGTTAATGAACGTATTGCAGAAAATCCTCATATTTCAGTACGTCGTTTATCTCAACAAATAGGTAAAGTTCCACTATCAATTATTATTATTTCCTTTTAACCTTTCTTACGTCCTTTCCAGAACTCTCCTATGAATCCACTCGTAAGATCCTAAAAAAGCATTTACATTTACATCCGTATAAATTTACAAATGTTCAGCAACATCACCCACCTGATTTCGTATTACGAACACAGTTTTGTTACTGGTGTAATAACAATATGCATAATAATATTGACCAGCAAAATATCACTTTTTATTCGGATGAGGCTTGGTTTCATCTGTCTGGTTATATTAATTCCCAGAACTTCAGAACTTGGTCGGCAGAGAATCCGCAGAACTTAATCCAAGTGTCATTGCAAACCATTATTTTGGAATCATTTATAAATCAATTGGATGACATAGAGTCAACGAGTGGTTATTTTCAGCAAGATTCAGCTACAGCACACACTGCACAAATAACAATTAATTATTTACACCAGACCGTTTGATTAGTGTAGGTTTGTGGCCAAGTAGATCTCCCGCTTTGACGCCGCTAGATTTCTTTTTGTTCCCTTGTTTGAAAAACACAATATACCGGAATCAAATACAGAATTTACAACAGTTACGGAACGCTATTGAGGAGGCAATAGCAAATATAGGACTTGAAATGTTAGCTAATGTATTTAACAATTTATCACGACGAGTACAGTGTTGTTTAACAGTGGAAGGTCGACACTTTGAGGTTATTCTTTGAATAATTTTTGTTTAGGCGTTTAAAATATGCGTTCAAAAATCTTGTTTCATCCACGGTTTTCTATAAATCTTCCTTCTGGCATCAGTAAACAAACATGCATAACGCATCCATATGATACAAATGATATAACCTACCTAAGTTGTACATACCTATATACAATAAATAACCAGGCAAGTCTATTTTTCAGTGTTGTCAAAGTAAATATTTGTTACAAACATTTATAGTCACTTGGTATAAGATCTATGGTTTATAGTACAATTTAAAAAAACTGCAGTGTTCTCAATCTTAGAAAGAAAACTAATTAAAAAACAGTCTACTTTAATTAGGAAAGTTTTTGAAGACATGGCCATGGTATTCTCAATTTTTTTTTCAAACGTTGACAGGTTTTTTTATAGTTACGACGTAAATGCTTTACGAGCTTTAAGCTTTACGTTGAATATCAGTTTTTTCTTTTATATTCGTTCCGACATAGCTTACAATACGTGTCTGCGATTTGAGTTTTCAGTCAATGCTGTTCACAGGTCAGCAAATCGTTATTCCAATGTGCAGCTCGGTTAAATTTAATTGATTTTGGGTATATTTTCGTATTTACCGCCGTTGTTGTAGATGTTTGTTTTATCTCTTGTCGTAATTATTGAGTGATTGTTGTCTTATTATATGTACTCAATTTTACTGTTTGTATAATTACTTTTTGGATTAACTTTTCGGAATTATGGTTTTGGACTTTTCATATTTAGTTCTATTACATAATTTTTTCGTTTAGATGAGTTTTATCACTTGATAAGATCTACGAACACACTCTTAAGTGTATTTATATAACCTCTTGCCTAAAATAACTAACTAATATTAAAAATAATACGTACTGTAACGGACCTCTTTATTATTTTTTTACAATATATTTCAACTCAGATAGAATTTAAATCTAATATTACCAACAGTAGTGACAGTAGATCTATGTGTTCATAAATTCCGTGTATAGTTTGGAGATGAAGAATATGATGATTTGATTTTAAGCAGCATATTTACAGAGAGAGTGCACTGCGTTCGAGAAATAAGAAGTGTTCGTAATTGTTGTTCGTTGTAAGGGAGTCCTTACAAACAACAAAATTAAGGAAGTATGAACTCGTCAACATCAGATTCCCACTAAACCATTGCGTGAACTATCTCAACAAACAGGTAAAAAATTAATATTAAGTGAAATAGTTTATTAGATTTTATAATTTTACTGGCTTATCATATACGTCTGCGCAACTAGCTGACAAAAGAAAGTTACATTTTCATCCCTATAAAGTTTCGATGGTACAGAAATTATTATATCAATATCAATTTCAAAGATGATAAGATGTTAAACCAATCATTTTTTCTTGGATGGAGCTTGGTTTCATGTAACGGGCTATATCAATTCACAAAACTATAGATTCTGGTCTGCAGAAAATGCACATGAATTTCGGAAACCGCTATTGCACCTTGTAAAAGTTGGAGTATGGTTAGATATGTCCAGGCAACGAAAGATAGGGCCACTTTTCTTCGAGACAGCTGTCTGAGGATGCCTGACTTCACCTTGTTGCTTGGAGAATTACAGAAAATTAAGCCTGAAGCAGGTTATTTTTAGCACGCTAATTCTACAGCACAGACTTCTCAACAAGTCTCCTATTATTTCCAACAGTTTTATTGCGCTAGGACGTATGATTCAACTGAAATGCGCATGATAGTATGCGACAACAATTATGTGCCAATCTCACTCGCAGCCTGCATAGATAGACTTCAATTTCTTGCCGGCGATCGTCCGTTCGATAGGAAATAAAGCATCGCTGAACTAAGACGAAGCTAGCTATTTTTGTCAATACAATTGTACAGTAGAATATAGCGTACACAGGCTAGGTATCGACCGCTCGCAGAAGTTCACATGGAATAGTTTTTCCAGTGTATACTCTGAGGAAACAAGCAAATTTTGTGAAAGCTTAAACCTGTGGGCAGGATTATCTAGTTAGGCATATTGGAAAGGGAATACCAGTAGACTACCAGACTCCTAAATAAGGGACATTCCGGTAATTCTTTACAGACTGAAGGATACCTAAAACCTACTTCCATTTTACCTACCAAATCGCCAAATTTGAACCCTCAGCCCCTTCTAATTCAAAATTTTGCAATTTTCAAGAATTACTCTAAATTTATTTAAACAGACATTAAAACTTTGCAGAATGTGGATAAATTATGTTTACGAAAGATTACTGACGGGAAACACCTCGGTTCTCATCAAGAAATAGCTTTCTGCCAAATAATTAAGAGCGCCCCACTCCTAACCATCCATTTTCCTTTTAAATAATCTGTCTTCCTTCGAAACATTTCGGAGTTAAGAGAGCCCCTCTTGAGAGGGTTTGAGATAATGCTCTGGTCGTACTCATCTATTGCTAGACACATGGTCACGTATGCTTCACTAGTCTGGTGGCTAAAAACCAAAGAACAGAAAGAATACGTTTTGCTACAAAAATGGCTTGCTTGCGTGGGAATTACAGGTGCAATTCGATGGAGACTAGCAGAGCTCATTTCTATGCCCTTACATAAACTAAAAGACTATGTGATACCAAGGTTATTTACACCAGAATTTATTACAGAAGGACAATGAGCGAGTGCAAGCGGCTTTATCAAGAATGAAAGGTGAAAGTCAGCAGCTTACGGTAACTCGATGTATCAACAACGCTAGAGCCGAAAACCTTCTGACACAAACACACAAAGAAGACTGCATTTCTGCTAATATTTTCATGTTTACACTTCTTATTGGTTTTAAACCTTAATGAGTAACTTTAATATCTTGATTTTCTTATTTTATGATAGGAAAGTCTAAGGTTGTAACGACAGCAGAAGGCGGTGGCTATTAAGTTGTGGGTATACGATTTGCCCTCTTAAAACTACAGTTTTTGATATGTAAAGAGCAACCTGCAACAGTATACTCATCTATTGTTTTTCTAAGAAATGTTAGAGACCCATTGGAGAGGATCTATGTAATAATTGTACATCATTTAATTCAGACCATATCTTGAAATTTGAACGCAATTATTGTCGATAAAGGCAAACTATTGCTTCTAATTAGTTTTCACGCCAGCAATTAGGTTAATCACTCCACGAAAGCATCGGAATTTATTCAAGGAAGTTTTGCAGAGTAAATTAACTACTCACAAACACTCATCTGCTGCGGCTCATCTGCAGGCAAGAGTGTTTTCTTTCTGCATTATGAATGGATACATCTTGAGAAGCAGCTACGTTAAAATGCATATTGTGGAGTGCTTTATCTATAACTAACGCAAATGCATTAGTTTTCGGTGTTTCTAAACTGACAAATCGTGACGATTGAATGGAAATTGACTACTTTGCCAAACTAATAAATGGTATATCCTTCATCAATTAGATACACAGTGTGTGTGAAGTAATGAGGTTTGCTATAGAGAAAACACTTTTAATATGAATTTTAAGGGAAAAAGTTATTCTTTATAAAAAATTTTGCTTATATCGAAGTAATCACTTATGATACGATCAAAAACTTGTCGAGTTATTGATTTTAAATATGATTAACAATAAGTCCGAATATAATCGTAGGTCTTGTGTCAATTACGATGTTTGGCACATAAAAAATCACTGCTGGAGGTTGGAACACCTTCAGTGAGTATTTTCGATGTTCCTAGATCTTGCCCGAGTGAAACAAAAAAAAGTCCGAATGTTATATCAGTATCGTATTACCCATGTGATTACTGGTTAACAAACGTCATTTGTTGACAGTTCAACGCAGTTTAACGAGCTTAATTTGAAGAAATTGTTGACCCTAGAATACCGAATCTACCTGGTGAAATGTTATAGTACAGGAGAAGTCTCATGTAAATAAACAACTCAGTTATTTAATGCAAAATACAGGAATATAAGTGTAAGCAGAGCAGCTTTAAAGAAATTAAATAATGAGTTTCATGAAACCGAATCCGTTTCTGTGCTGACAAATAGCAGCCTCGCCAAGCGTGCACTAATAATGATGCTGTGAATGTTTAGTGATGGAAAAACATTTTCGACAGATGGTTCTGTGTTCTCACAAAATCGTAGTTATTGGTCAAAGGATAATGCAAATTTTAGAGTTAACGCAAGAAATCAACTAGATATATTAAAAAGTCAATGTTTGGTGCGGAATGTTGTTTAACAGAATCATCGACCCAAGCTTTGTTAATGGAACTTTAAAATAATACAATTCTTATTACCATCACTTGAGCAAGAGGAAAAGGGACCTACGTATTTATGTACCTCCAGCAAAATGGGTGTCCAGTTCGTGGCAGCTTGATTGTTAGAGAATTTTTTAATTTACACTGTCCTGGTAGATGAATTAGACGACATGGACCAATACATCCACCAGCTCGGTCACCGGACTTAACACCCATGGATTTCTTTCGTACGAGTTACCTAACGAAAAATTGTACAGGGAATCTGTGGGAAATTAAGTAAATATTTGAAAAGGGCGAACTACCGAAGCGTTTGAGAAATTATGTAAAGTTGAAACACTAAACTGCGTTTACAAACATTTGAAGATTGTGCTGAATGTGAAGGAGAACATATGGAGTAACTTTAAGTCTGTTTTTTCACAACGTTAAATTTACGCAAAAATTAGCGAGAAAATATATACGAATAAATGACTTGACACGTTGCAAACAGAAAATTATATATACTACTAAATTGTTTCGTAAATCTGCGCGAAAAACTGAGCACATTGTACGATCACAACCTCTAATAACTAACTCCACATATTCTTGTGCACCTTCAATGTCTTTAATACGCACGTGCAAGTAAAAATTGTATTAAAAATTTGCTTTACAATTAAAAACTAAATTATTGTATATTGTAAAAGTAACTCTTCTATTTTTTATTTAGAAAATAAGGAGATAAATGTTTGAGTTTCGTCGCCATCCTTGCATACGAACAGCAAAGCAATAAAAGTTTTATCGAAATGAAAATTGCTTTTTGTCTAACGTCGACAATTACAGGTAACACGGTACTGACGTAACATTAAAATCGAAAACTCGATATAATTTCACGTTTTTAATTTTATTTTAAGAAAAATGCGAATGCCTGAATCTTAAGGCTTATATGGATAAATTTTCAGCTCAATTGGTTGCTGGCGTAAAGAACTTCTGAGATGTTCTACAGCTGATCCAATAGCCATACTGTTCGCTTGCAAGGCTTCTTTTTGTCGGAAACGAATGCTGTTTCATCAAACTTTTTATTTAATTTTGTTGTTCTCCTTACACTTACATTCGTGTATTTTGCATAAAATAACTGGGTTATAGGTATATTTATACGAGAATTCTCCTGTACTATAACATTTCAACAGGTAGATTCGCTATTCTCAAGATTTTTTTCAAATTATGCTCGTTGAACTGTCAGTGACTGTCAGTAAATGACGTTGCGAGTAATTACATCGGCAATACGATACCGATATAACATTCGGACTTAAGGCTAGTTCATAGCTCTCCGTTCGTACGTCTGCGTTTATACATTAACGGATGAACATTTTTTTGCGGTTCATAGCGTTGCGTCTGTAACGTACGTATATTGACGTATGAATTTCCTATACTAACCGTTTTGTTGTTGTCTAACCTCACTTTTTTTCATAAACGGAAGAACGGAACGTACAAAGTTTAACCTCGGTCAACTTTATCCGTTTGCGGATAGACTGTGAAGCATATAAAAATAACGTTCTGTGATTGGTCAACGTATAAACGCAAACGTACGAACGGAAAGCTATGGGCCTACCTTAAGTCATATTTAAAATCAACAGCTTGACATAATTTTAAGTTTTTGCTCTTATCTAGGTGATTACTGGAATTTTCTTTGTCTATAAGGGGTTTCGATACAAGAATTTTTTTTATAAAGAATACGTTTTTCTTCTTGTGTTAAACACACCAAGATTCAGTTGTAACTGACTTTATGACTTTTATGTACAAAAATACAAAAACATACAGGTCAAGTATATAACAAAAACAGGCATACTGCAACCAGGAATAAAAATAAAAGTAATAAATAAGGTTTCTCTAAAATATGAAACTAAATATGTATGTTACATACATTTAATAAATTTACCACAATATCTCCCTTACTAAAAATAAACTAAATACATTCTGTTCTAAGGTAATATGATATTTAAAATAAATCAAAAGAAACTCAACATCAACCTAAAACATTTGTAAGTTTAAGACTATTTCTTTCTGCTCCTTAGGTTATAGCGATCACTACTAATTTCAACATTGTTTTCGCTACAAGCCAAGTCAGATTTAGTTTCAGTATTTAAAGATGTGTCTACAGAGGTAGTGACCTTATCATCCTCAATAACTTTCTTAGGGCTAAAATCGGAAGTCGGAAAGTAGGAAATAATATTTATTTGTAACGCCGACAGCTATTGTCGACCCAGTAAAGATGGTCCGCCATTAGGCCCTACATATAATTTTAAATCGGCTGACACGTCATTAAATTGTACTTTCACGCTTAAAAATCCTTTAGTTTCTATATGGGTGCCTGAATAACATGTTAATGTAATTTTCGAACCGCTAATTGGAACAAAATGAAAATATTTACGATACGTATTGTAAGAAATTAAAGACACAGGAGAACCTGTATCGATTTCCATTGATTTTCTATCTTAACAATTATTTTAATAGGCGTTAGTTTACTACTCGTAACTATATTAAATAAATTGGCTGAGAAATCTGAGTTACAATCTTCATTAACCATAGAATTATACGTAAAAGATCTACTAGAAACATTTGAATCAATTTTACTATCCTTAATATAATTATTTTTGGATCTATATGAAAAATTTTGTTTATTTTTACTACGACAAACATATATTAAGTGACCTTTCTTACCGCATTGATTACATATAGCATTTCGATAATAGCAGTCTTTAGACCGATGATTTCTTCTACCACATTGCATTCAAATGAATTCTTCTTTCCTGCTTCCACATTAAAATTCGACGAAGACGATTGCTGGGCGCGCCGTTGACTGCTAGAGGTCGAGGAAGTACCTTTGATACCGGAACCGGATGAGCCGCCATGATACTTCAATTTCAACACGTGGTGAGGAGTCCCCAAATCCAGAACATTCTTTTCAGCTGCTTCCATATTCCTAGGAATTTCATATGCCGATATGTAATTTAATGCTTTTTCCGCATATAGACGTTGTTTAACCATTTCATTTTGCAAACCTGACACAAGTTGGTCCCTTAAATTGTCGTCCAGACTTTCTTTAAACTCGCAACTCTTTGCTAGGTGTTTTAATGCCGCCATATATTGAGTAACGGATTCACCTTTTTGTTGCATTCTTATACGAAATTTGTGTTGTTCTGCGATTATTGATGGCGTCGGTTGCAAATGCTCCTGAACTATATTCACTAGTTCCTGATATCCTTTCTCCTCTGGCCTTTTAGGACTGCACAAATCAACCATTAATTCGTAGGTCGTGTCTCCCGCAACCGTTAACAGTGTCGGAACCTTCATATTTTCTTCTATTTTATTCACTTTATAATACTGCTCTAAACGAGCGATGTACGTGGACCATTTTTTTTAGAAACATCAAACTCATTAATTTTCCCCACCGACATACTTTCTACACCTTTTATTCACTATTTATTTAAAATTTTACCTCGTCGCCAATATGTGTTAAACACACCAAGATTCAGTTGTAACTGACTTTATTCACATACATATGTACAAAAATACAAAATCATACAGGTCAAGTATATAACAAAAACACGCATACTGCAACCAGGAGTAAAAATAAAAGTAATATATAAGGTTTCTCTAAAACATGAAACTAAATATGTATGTTACATACATTTAATAAATTTACCACACTCCTAAAACTCATATTAAAAAAGTTTTCCTATAGGAAACCTTATCACTTCACACTGTATACAGTGTTTTACTGTATATGAGAATTAGACAAAATACTAATAATAATTGTATTCTTATACGTACAGTTAAATTTGTAAAAAAATATTCGGACTGTATTAGAAGCATGTAATTAAAGTTATCTTATGTTGCTGATACTTTTTTACACTTCTAGGGCAATTATAACCCTTTTAATTCGATTAAAAATCAATTTATTCCAGAACCTTTATAAATTAGGTTTTGGTTACACAACTTCTTCAATGGAATAAAAGTGACATTTAATTGGTGTCAATTAAAAAACTAACCAAAACCATCAACAAAATTATCTACAGACAAAGAAATTCAGTGATATATAGGATTATGTTTACAATATAGTGGACAAAGATATTTTGAAATGTAAATTTATAATCATAATAATAATGCTCCTTATATCAATGTACTTTTTTGTCAAGCTCTAACAATTCTGTTCAAGGACTAGGACAAAACATTGCAAAAAAACCTAGTCAAGAGCTTAATTTAATACAATTCAGGATTAGGTCATTAAATTATTATAAATAATACTTAAATTTTCTATATCTGTTTTAAAATTGACCGCGTTATTTTCTTTTTTAGTGTATATCATATCATATATTAATCTCGTTTTATAACTATTTTCTTTTTTTTTAAGTCTTAACATTTTCAAAATCAAAGTTATGTCGTAATTCTTTAGAATACTTAGACAAAGTAGTTTCTGCGGTTATGTTATGCGTTACAGTGTACTGATGATTATAAAGTCGTTTTTTCTATTGTTTAGTCTGACCTACGTAACATTTATCACAGTCTTTGCATTCTAATTTATATAAGACATTACTTTGATTATCTTTTTTAATCTTAGTTTTTAAATTTGTAAATGACTGTCTGTTATTGTTCGGTGTAAATGTAATGTTTATGTCTGATTTTTTAAATTCGTATTTAATTTTGTCACTTGAGTCGTTGATGTATGGAATTGTGTGATATATAATGTGATGTTATAATTGACCTAGAAATGGAAAAAGTATCAGCAACATAAGATAAGTACATAAAGGCCATAAAAATACATATACAATTTTTTTTAATTATGAAAAGCAATATATTTTCTGAGCTTACTAAGTAAACCGAATTTAGTTTTTCGAATCATATAAGTAATAAATCAGCATACATTTTCTGAAGGTTTGTGACCTAATCTTGTCAGCCATCGTTTTCCGTACGAAAAATGCTAATGGATTGATTCTGATTTGATGTATTGAAACACGAACGTTCATATAATTTAATATATATTGAAAACAATAATTTGATTTCTTCGTACTTCAAAAAGTACATAAACTTTCTTCGTTAGGATCAAGTTTTCTATTAATAGATTTATTAACGAAAATTCAATTAGATATTACCTGCGAACAGGAAATTAATTTTAGGAGAGAGGCGATTTATGGTACGAGATCATTACTAGCTTAGATACAGCGCGTAATTGCTTTCTATTTCAGATATCGAATAACCATATTTCAACCCATAGATACCGTTAGTTTTCTAATATCTACAAATACAACTACTTTGTTTTAGAACTGATATAAATTGATTGTCATACACATACATATTTTTCAATATTATGATAAAGTTGATATTCTACTATTTTTAGTTTTTACATATGGTTCGTATTTAGCCTGTAGTATTTATTTCTGAAATAAATGATGCGGAGTGGAAAAATAGATTTAATTGCTTTTAGATCAGAAACAGACGTATTGAAATTTGAGTAAATAATTTTCCTTTTCAGTTGAAGTATGTAAGTGTGTAGGTACTAACGCGGGATAAATTAATGAATCAGACTTCAAGTGATATGGCCTTCCACAGGTATTCGACACATTTGACTACTCGCACTGGGCGGCTGTATGTATAAATGTAAAGCGATATATAATAATTTCATTTACAATAGTTGCATTTACTCTTTATATTAAGAAGTAATGCTGACTAGAATCCAGATTTCGTAAGCGCAAGCTGTTTCTTTGGCAAAAGTAAATATTGTTTGCTATTATACATATATGGATAAAACACGTACCTACATATGTTTTACACATGTAAATTTTCAAAAATATGCTTTTTAATGTAATAACACGATTCTGTTTATAGAAAAACAAATTGTTTCCGATGCCTTATTAAGCAACGATTTACATAAATGAAGTAACATTTTAAAGAAATTTATATATTTTTATATATAAAATTTATAAATTTTACGCAATCACAAAATAATGAATTTAGTTCTAATTTATTAAAACATAGGTATAACAAATGTATTTTTCTAACCTTTATGTGCATAGATAAGCACAGTTCAGATATTTTTCTACTTTCAGGTCAATTCAAAAACTATTAATTCGATTAAAGATAATTTATTCCAGAACTTCTATAATTTATTAGGTATTCGGTACAACTTCGTCTGTGGAAAAAAATTCACATTTAATTCGTGTCAAATAATTATATTCTATTTGTGCTTGTACTACTATATCTATTTTTATAATTGGATATTATATTTACTAACTTGTTCCGCAATGTATTTTGTGTATGTCATTCCACTGTATTTTGAATAATATACTCTACAGTACAAATTAATTCGTCCATGAAATATTATTATCTACTAAAAATTTACTACTAGTAAAGTCATATAACTTATAATATAATAGATTACACAACCTCTTAGTTATCTTGTAAAATTAGAGAATTTCCAAGTACTTCACGACTGATTCGTTTTTGATTATAAAATTATAATTAATTTAGTTCAGAAGTGTTAAATGTTATGTTATTATATAATACTGTTGCTCCCTTTAAATTCTAAAACTAATGGTATAAATGTATGTACTTATATATGTATGATAAAATAACGACTAATTTCTCAAAAAGTTTTTTTCTTTTATTAATTTATCTACGTTGTACCTGAATTCAGTGTCATCATATTTATTTCCAATATATTCACAATTCGCTAGGTTGAAATTCTTTTAAATGCTTGCTACCCTTTGGCCTGCTGCTATACGGCTTATTGCAGTTGCCCAGTTATGTTTACGTCAATAACAATTCAGAACGGAAAGCCCACAGTAGACGCGCCTTATTGCAGTTTGATGCATTACTTTTGCCCTCGATAGTACATACTTACATATGCAATGACATTTTTTTTATTCTAATCACAATTTAACGATTCAAACGAAATATTACGTTATAAATACATATACTATCGTAGGCATGTGCAGGTTAGTTAATAGTTATCTATTAGTGACTACAATGATGTTTTGTCTATCTATTTCGCTGGAGCAGCAGATTACTGGCTGTAAAGTTATTAGAAGACGATCAACAACGCTAAAAGAATTGAAAGACGATATTACGGAGCAAAATGGTCCAAATCAAACAGAGATGTGACCGACTCCTGTGCACAAGTTGGAAAAAAGGTTGGTTTTTGGGAATACTACACAAATCCGATTTCTTCAACAATTAGATTTCGTTTATTTTTTATTATTAATTGAATTTGTTAAAAAGGTGCAATTCAACCAGAAATGTTATGGAATGCTGTATACAATTTTGAGGGGAGATTGGTAATTTTACAACAACAAACGAGGTGATATTGAGCAATTACCGTAACTAGTTTTGGCCATACTAAATCTCATTTCTGAAACACTTATTTTTTTCTATTAACTTTATTTGTTATAGTAATTTAAAATATATTTTTTACATTGTAGCAACCCCATATTATATGTTCTAATCAGAGAGATCGAAATAATTATGATAATCTAAATTATCAGGAAAGAGCGGATAGACGCCGGCCTCGCAGTAGTGGGAGATTCGTCGATACAGTAACACATTCATAGCGTACATAAAAGTCATGCGGCATCGCTATCAATACCAACTTGTTCTACTGGAGCGTATATAAAACTCAATATTCCAGTAGCGCAGAGAACTTATTTCATAAACGATCGGAATTCGGAAAATAGAATTATATTTGCAAAATTTATGTAGGCGCTAGACAAGATTAAAATGTGTACTAGTAACGTATTTCAAACAAACTTAAGCAAACTCAAAGTAATTCTTTATTCACGTTAATTACAAGAACTTTCTCTAAATTATCTTCGTTAAAATTGATTCTCTTACTTGTGAACATATTTTTAAATATTGAAAAGCTTCTTTCCACATCGCAACTAGTAAGCGGTAGTTCATTATCTACCGCTTACTAGTTGCGTAGGTCTAATGTTGTGATATTTTTTGTCTACATGTTCCAAATTATTATTGCAAATATCTCTTAGTATATTCAAATCTGGATTTCGCTGAAAACTGCATTCCCTTTATTACTTAATCTATTGCCAATTCATTGTCTATACTTTTTAAATCATTTAAAGTCGTATTTAACTTGTTTATCCCTTCTTCCAATTTTATTGCTAGAGATTCTAAATATTTTATAATATCAGGTAACTCTTTAAAATGTTTATCAATAAATTCTAAATTACTATATAAGGATTCATGTTTCAGCACATCTTTACATTCTTTTATACTCTGCGCTTCATCTATTAAATTTTCTACGACATCTGCAACGGCATTTATATTTTTGAAATAAAATGATGCTTGCAACCATCTGCCTCATCTAATTACTACTGGTGAAGGGGGTAAAGGAAGGTGCGGATACTTTTCTTTATACAAAGTTATTCTAATCGGGGCTTTTAAAAATACTTTCTTTGTCGTACTAATTAACTTGTTCACATTTGGAAATTCGTCTTTTATAAATTCCGTAATTCTGTATAGTCCGTGCGCAGTACATGTCAACATGCAACATACTGGGAAAACTCCTTTTAAGTAGTCGGCCTGCTTTTAACATGTAAGCTGCAGCATCACTCACTAATAATAAAGCATTTTGTCGTTTAGAAACAACACCTGCAAAAATATTATCCACGCTATTCAGAATAAATTCGGCCATAGCACTCGCGTTTACATGGTCAAGTGTTTTACATGCTATTAGATGGTGTTTAAAGGGTATGTCTACGTATAAAGCACCAATAATAACATTAACCAGTCCTAGTATGTCCGTTGTCTCATCTGCACTTATCCAGAAATATGAATCAGCTATGTTGTTGGTAATTTTATTTATTATTCTTGTATATATTTTAGGTAGATATTTTTTTCTTATAGTTGACTCATCAGGAATTTGTTTACAGGTGTATGTACTTGGAAAGAAATTTTCTAAAAATTGTATTGTCAACCTTTTTAAATTGTATAGGTATCTGCAGCTACGAATGCTTCGCAGAGATCATAAAAAAATTATCAGCCGGATGACTTTGCTGTCTACGTGTTTTGCATTGCAGGTGTTCAGTGATTTTACTTTTTTTTAGCATTTTAACGTGCGTGAACAAACGCTACAGTATATCTCACTGTCATTTAAAGTCGAAAGGCTGTCATGGTCTTTAATCCATTTTTCCATCGACTCCCTGTGAGAACGTTTGCAGGATGCCATTTTTGTATATCGGAAACGGAGAGAAAATCAACTATTATAATGAAAAATAAATAAAATAAAAATTAACTCTGCGATTCCCTACAGAATTTGAAATGAGTAAAAATATGTAACTAATCCTAAATAACAAAACCATAAGTTAGCATAGGAATATATAAAAAAGCAAAAAAGCGACTCTAAATAAAAGATGAAACTCAAATAATAATTCTATTAATGCTTACTAGATTCGAAACGATATAAAAAAATTTCTTGATCTTAAACAAAGAAATCGCATGTTAACATAAGTGCACATCTGCTCACTGTCTCAGTGCGACTGAGAATGACCGTTAGATGAGCATAATAAACACATTTACGTGATGCATATTTGTTTCCGCCTACTATCGCTAGCGAACGACACTGTCTAAACGTCTGACTATATCGAAAAAGGCCGGCGTCGATCCGCTCTTTGATTATCAGCAATCAAAATCGTACAATTTAAAAAAATATCTGCCCAGACATTTCATTTTACCTGACTGTGGCTGCTACGTGAATCGGTAACGCTTATCCTTCCATACATTAGGCCAGTATAAGTACATATGTATGTGTTGTGCTCACAATTACTGATATCTTCTATGAAAATCCATATTATCGTTAGAAAAACAATCGAATTGTTTTAATGCGGTTAGAATTTATAAAACACGAATCAACTACTTCAATCATCTCATCATTGGCCCTATTTCTTAGAACCAAAGAGGAAAAAGGCAGACTCCGAACTCTAAAGGAAAAATTGGTTACGATGACTTTATCGTCTCTATAACTGAAAATTTTTATAAAATTTATAATTATTGAATGTAATGAAATATAATGGAATTTCGCTAATGGTAAATAATTAAAAGTTGAAAATTATCGTATGTCTTTTAAATCTGTGGACATACGAGTATAATAGCATATTTTTCGCTGGACTGACTACTTTCTTCATAACAGTAACGTTCAATGTTAGACGAAATATCTTTCGAATGTCTTTTCGAATGCTATGTTACATGATTGCTTCCATCAGCGTACAGCGATTCTAACATCTAGCCGCGACATAATGCCGGAAGCGACACCCTAGACAAATGAAGACAGGCGAATCAATAATGTTCCTGAAATGGTATGAGATTAAAGATTGCCGCACATATAGAGCGAAAAACGCAAACTGACCAATATTTTGGGGAGAAAACGGCATAAAGTAAGTCAATTCTTTAAGGAAAATTATCCGGTTCAGATTTCATTCTGTAACTAATTTATTTTATTGAAAATGTAGGGAAAACTTTTGCGCTGTTTTCGTGTCGTTCAGAAAGTTCGCAAGCCGCAAATAAGAAAAAAGGAAGTTGATATACGATAACAAAAAATGATTTTTTTAAGCGCACAATTAACTTTTATAGCGTTATGGTGCATAATTAGGATATGATCTACGAATTCCACGATTTTTTCCTTATTCGACGTTAATGATAGTTTGAAAATTAACGTTTGATTTATGATGTCGGGGTGCCACTCCCATATCCATTTATTGCCTTAGTTCACGACCTAATTACCTTATACTTCAAAGCGTTGTTTTGAGTTTAGCTAATAATTTAGTTTCAGGATTTTTTGTTGTATTGCGCTAATGTAGTTGATACGTAGGTATTCGTAGTAGGTTTCGGCATTAGAAGAACATGTACTTAACTATGACCACAGTTGTAGTTTTAAAAACAGTTAACAGTTAAGTTGAATCCACTTTAAATGTTAGATGCAGATCACGACATGAAATAAGACAATCAATGTATGACTCTATAATGCTTCATATATGTCGTTCAATATCAGAAACGACTACTTCTAGTTGCATAACAATCACAATTGTTTCACCATTGTTTTTAACAAATCTGGATAATATTTTAAAAAATGCTAAATTATGTTGTGAGAGAAGCAACTTTCTTGAGAAAATATTTATGCCGTAATATGCAAAAATTATATTTCTAGCGAGTGATTAAATATACACTGTGTCTTTAAATAAAACAGCTTTTCATGGCGGACTCATACAGTCCTTCCATATGCTGAGAAAATCCCAGATTACGGCGATATACCGTATGTTCAGTTTTAAAATGGACAAGCATTACACACAAATTGTACACTGCAAGTCAATGCACTCTTTGATAAAATAATCATTCAACTACGTCAAGATTTTATTTGGCTAAATTAACTCGAGTATCACTTCACTCAATTCACTCGACCAGAACCGGGTCTCGCAATAACTAAGACTGCTATATGTGGTGCAGTAACTGAGTAGATTACAAAAGCACACCGGATACACTGGAACAACGTTGAAAGCAGTTACACAGCAAACGGATGATGAGGCAGCCATCCCAGCAGTTAACTGCGGATGTGCTAGCTCTTAACCGACTACAGCTTAGAGCAGTGACAAGCCTGTTAACAGGACACGGCTGTCTAAGGGAATATCTGCATAGAATTGGAATCTTTAAAGATGAGCCTATCTGCAGATTATGCAATGAGGAGGAGGAAACAGACTACCACTTGTATCTGAATGCGCTGCATTGGCACAACGGAGACAGTCATCTTTGGAACAAACTAACCAACCAACAAGTCTACCGGAAAGAGATTTACCATGCAGGCTATTAAACCTAGTAAAGGAAACAAACCTGTTTATGTAAAGAATCTCACTAGGTACGGAATAATACAATAGGCCATAGACCACGGTGTTAAGGGGATGATGCAAAAACCTTATTTGTACACAGTGTGCAAATCAAATCAAATCAATCACTTCATTATTAAAATAGTTCAATTAATCACAATACAAGGTTCGTACGCTTAACTTCGTTGAAAATCGAGAAAAAAATACTACTGTTGGTCGTGAATGACATGAGTGCCAAAGCCATCGTTTTTGAACTGATCACAATCAAATGGCACATTCAATTAAGATATAATTGGTTATAATACAGGCTAAACGATACTAAAAGCCTGCGTATCATTTCATAAGAAATTGGGATTCCATGCATTACACGCACTGAGTGTGCGATCGCTTAGTTGCGGAATACCTACTATCTATATATTATCAGTCATTTGGGGACAGGTCAGGCAAGCATGGTGGCCGAACGTGTATGACAGCGCTGATACATCCACTTGTGGGGGGTGGGAGGACCCGCTGAGTAAGCAATGCCGAGAAAGCAATCTTGAACGTCTTTGATATAACGATGGATAATTAGCATTTAGCTGTCATTTTGTGGAGTCACGATAAAATGTTAACGATGATGACCTCGCAGTAGAAGAGCACCAACCTTAACGTTAAGACGGCTTCGTTCAGCATTAGGGAAAAGGGAAACCCTATGAAGAAAGTAACAATTATATTGTTGATTGGCGTTCTTTGTTAGAAAGTGAAAGACCGATACTAGTTATTCCCAATAACATTTCATAAAGATTTTTAGAGATCCGTGAATTCTTGCAATGGTATGATACTTTCAACTCAATTGATACAGCAGTCTACGTTATAGAAAATTGGTCATTGGATAGTATCTACTTGTATGCGTGTGGGTGGTTGCTCTTTTTAGTGATATAAGACTGCCTAACAAGTCGTACACTCGATAGGTATATTCGTTGGCTGCGATAGCGAGATAATTTTAGCGGTTAACAAATAAATATTGCTTTACCTCTAAACAATTTTTATTATAATATACATATAATAATAATTTTCTATTCAAAAGTTACAAGTTTGATGTAATCATGTTTTCTTGGATTAAATTTCGGTAAATTGTATTAAAATAATAGTTGCTTGGCTAGAGTTTCTTGGGAATATGTTCTGCTATTACAAAAGAGGAATAGAAAGACGAATTTAAATACACACATGCTCGTGCTGAAAATAAATGTTATATAAAAATCCTGAACATTAGTAGCAAGTACGTTGCACTTTTCATTAATTTGATTTATCTTATTCGTCATCGAACTAATGTTGTAACAACCACTTCTTCCTTTCAAATTAAGAATAATTTTATATCCTAAACCTAGGTTATTACGCTTTCAAGAAATATGAGTTACAATTGTATGGTTCTCATGCCTTTACGATAATGTAAATTATCCTGCATCTTCGCAGGTGTTTCAACATATTAAGAATATGTATAGTTCCTTCCCTCTTCCGTGAACATAGTTAATATTAAAAGTACCACATATAACTGTGTTTTATTACGTATACTAGCTCCATAAAGTAATATAAAGGAGGCACTGCTGTAATGGCATTTACTTTCACTTTTATTCATGTATTGCAGCAGCTGAAGTAATGATATTGCACTACGCTGCAGAGCAATACGGTGCCATCATGATACATACAGCAAACGAAATATTTTAATTGGGAATTGCTAGACCAGACCAATGGGTGAAAATCAGCACTTATCACACCTTTGTGTAAGTACAAGTACTTGTACTTTGTACAAGTAATTTGTAAGATCTTTTTTGTACAGCATGAAATTTTCTACGGGAGAGCACTATGTTGTTATGGTCTTCAACTTATACATTACAGTACCTATTTACAAAAGTATTATTCTCTCTAGAACCCTAATTAAAATATTGCGTTTGCTGTATATAGTCTGTTAGGACGAGTTTTGATTAAACGAACCGTGTAAACATGAGGGTCAACTGGTTATTTGTATACGGATTGTATTATTTTGTCTATATAACATGTCTAATGGATGTGATAATGTGATATAAATTATTATATATAAATAAAAGATGTTTACCTTATCCATTAGTTGTCTAACAATACCATTCCATTCTCCCGTGTCTAAATCGATAGCGCCATATTTTCCGTCGGGTACTAGTTCGATGCGATACTCAAATCCTACCATGGAAGCAATACATTTCAGTAGGTCTATGCAGAAGCCCTCATAGCGTGCGTTGCCTGTTAGGTTGGACTGCGGTTTCAGCTTTACATATGGCAATTCCTATCGTTGCAATTACAAACCACAATCACATAAAGGACGAGGCGCGTAAGTGTAATATATGAGCATACAGTGAGAAAGTGGTAAAGTTTGTCCAGCAACTATAATACGCGTTATAGTATAAGCTGTTATCTTCATCTCAATAAGCTAGATCTAGCCGTTGGCAATATTGGAAACATTTACGCCGATCGTGACACTAAACTAGCCCAACCTTCAGTAGTGATTCTAGCAATTACATGCATGTGCAGATAAACAAAATATACAGTCAGTTTCATCTGTGAGATATACATACATACGTAGTATGCAAATTATAAAGCAGAACAAAATCATTTTATTCTTTATTGTAGTAACTAAACATTATATGTAAATAAAAAACAACAAAGTGAATAAAGAAAACAATAAGTATTATTACTAAGGACAATAGTTTATTATTACTACAAACATCTAAACCAAATATTATTATCTACGCAATAAACGAGCTACCTAATACAAAATATGGTTTTGGCCAGACAGGAAACTACTAATAATTGGAAAATGTCTCATCTGGGAAAGGTGAGGTAATTAATGCTTCATAATAGTCGCAAGTCTGTATTGTACTTATACATATTTGAAGTCCAAGTATTTTTCGCACACCTTAAGTGCTTAGTTCTTTCATTGATTAAATAATTTTCGACAAAAATATAATTGTAGCGTTATGGAATACATTGAGCTTTAAGTGATTCGTGATTTATTGTCTTAGAAACGGAAAAATGTATGGAATTAAGGATTTATGTATGTTGTGTATTGTTATTTTCGATAGTAAATATACTGAAAATATCTTTTCTTAGTTTTTCAAAAGAAAGTGGTATTTTCAGATCTTGATATTTTTATCGAAGCTTTCAAAAATTAAAAATATCTGTTTCTTTAAACAAAAAATGGAATGTATTAAAAATATTACTTTGATTGTAAATGTGAAATATGGACGA
Source organism: Popillia japonica (assembly GCA_004785975.1). Lineage (NCBI taxonomy): Eukaryota > Metazoa > Arthropoda > Insecta > Coleoptera > Scarabaeidae > Popillia > Popillia japonica. The sequence continues at coordinate 134 of SMLS01046736.1, read as the reverse complement.
CTGTATAGCTGCTATATTTTGTGTGATGGACTCTTTCAATTCACGAAGCATATTCAAATAATGCTGAGCAGTTACCATAACTGGACTCTGAATATTTTGAATTTTTGACTGAAAAACTGGGTTACTGCACTTAC
>SMLS01046728.1:0-14278 GCA_004785975.1 Popillia japonica | reverse complement strand
GACAGGAAGCTAGCGGAAGATTTCTACTAAAACTAATCAACAACGAAGTTGACTCAGCAACATTACTCTCTTCTATCAGGATTAATATACCTCAATATAACATGAGATCTGTAGATCCGTTTCATGTTCCAAGAACTCGAACAAATATTATGTGTAAAGCCCCAATCACACATATGTGCAGGAATGCTAATAATTTATTTCCAGACCCATTTCATTAGGTAGCTTCTTTTTGTTTTTCTTTTTATTTCTGGTTCCACTATTAAATACATTTACAATCTACTTAATTTTTAGTTTTTTTTACTTACATACTTACATAGAATTTTTTTAATTTCAGTCATATTTAGTTTATACAGTATTACTTTTACTTAATTTTCTTTTTTTTAATATGATGTATTATTTTTGTAGCACTGTATTTTTTTTGTACTTACTCTCTTTTTTTGTATAGCCTTTTTCTTTTTGTATGTCCTTTTAAGGGAATTGTACAATTCTGTTGGACAAATACACTATTATTATTATTATTATTATTATTATTATTATTATTATTATTATTATTATTAATATGTTTGTAACTTTATTCTTAATTGTAATAATAATAATAATAATAATATTTCTTTATTTCAGAGACCAAATACAAGGTATGAAATTCGTCAGAAACAAGAAGAAAATAATATGTTGTATCTCAATGCCAAACGCTAAAGAAATTGGTGGAAGCATATTAGTACTGGTATTATTTCTGTCTTGTGTTGGTGTGTTGGTTATTGCCTCAGGAAATGGTATGTACGTGGTTGCCTAATAAACTATTGCAAGCACCATGATGAACTGTAAGTTTGTGAGGGCCAAACTTATCTGAAATTTTAGTTAGTTAGTTTTTTTTAATTTTAGTTAAATAGTTTCTTCGATTTGAAAGAATACAGTTGCTTCAATACAAAGAACTACCGTTAAGATATTAAGACGATATTTTCAATAACTTTTCCAGTCATATCTTTAACAAATGACGTGATGATAATGCTAAAATTGCCAAAGAAAACCCCATCTTATATATAGCATACGGTTTCAGCAGTTTTCCATATGGGCTTTCAGAACTGTTGCAAAATCTATCAACAAAACGATTTAAAATAAACTTCTTGTTCTAGATGACAGCTACGATTTCGCTAGACGTTAGCGATATTGTTCTCTAACTTTTCAAATAAATTGTAGCCAGTCAGGATTTCCATAAAGCAGGTGGCACGATAGAAGCCAAGTGGAATATTTCTAATTTATTTAACGGTTTACCTCGAACAAAGAGATAATGTTAAATAACCATGTATAGTTGTATAGTGTACACATCCATGGAAAATTACAGTCGTAACAAGTATCGATATCATTAATCAATATTTGTTTACTAATTCCATTCTTATGTATTTATATTTCCTATTCTCCAATCTCAACTAAAATTTGTCACCACGTGCCTAAAACTACTTACACTTTCGTCAAAGACATACTACTACGACTGCAGCAACAACAGCATCTAAACTTACATGTACACAACGTAATACTAAACACATTTCTCAATATAAACGGTTTCAGTTATGCTGATTATATGTACATATAATTCATCTATTATTAACTTAAGTCGCAAAAATGATTTTTTTTCAATTTTGAAAGAAAATTCTGCTAAAGTAGTCAGTCAGTCAGTTTATTTTTGAACAAACTTTCTAGTTGGACCTCATCATAGGTTTAAGTTGAAAAAATCTATACACACCAAACTAAGTTCTTCCAAAAACTCTATCTCAAGAAGGTTGATTAGTGGACATCTTACACAAATGACGACAACAAATTAGGAGATACCATAAATTGATTTAGCATCGGAGAATGTTAGTATTTCTCATTTTAGTTCACATTTTGTTGCAGAAAAATGTATTAGTGAAAGAATATGATTTGCATCTTCCGTTGTGGAAAATAAATTCTTTTTGCCAAGTAAATTAGAGTTAACGATTTCACGCAGTACGGTTTAACTGCGATATAAAAAGCCTCCTTAAAATGTACATATCTGCAACTTAAATTTTGTTTTAAACGTTCAGTAAACAAAACTAAAATTAATTAAAGTAATTAGTTTTAGTTTTGTTTCATTAGCATTACATTCATTCCACGCCACTGATTAAACGTAGTTAGGTGATTGTGGAAACGTATTTTTAACATTGTAAAGGAGTTCTTGGTGCTTGCCTCGACCCAGAACTTGAAATTCTTTTGCACGTCTTATTGCTCGTGCCGTATGGCCGCAGTGCAACAAAAACAATGTCGGCTGCTACCTTTTTCCATAAGAATGTTCAGCGCATATTAAACTAGGTACGATACGAGATACGGCAGCTGGGTAAAAAACGCCAGCAATGAATATTGTATGGGTTCAAGGAAAGGAAGGTCCTTAGACCAGAATATTGGCTTATTTTCGCCTACATTATGTATTCGCGTACGAAATAGATTTATATCACGGATGCACGTGAATGTACATTCTGAATGTACAACTCGAACTTTGAGAATTTGGCGTCTAAACTTTGTGGTTAAAGAATGTCTTATGCCAGAGGTCACAAAGAAGTGCGCAAACTTGACGTCTCGATAATATGTACATAGTTGGGATCGGTGTAATTGTTCTTATTGAGTATTTAGGGTACGATAGAATTCCATTGCTTAAAATAACATTATTGGATGTGATAATAAATGATCATAAATTCCTAAGACAATTGCAGACAAAAAAGGACACTAATTTCAATATTTCCTAATATTTTATTTTTATTTATCCTAATACGACAAACGCGATTATCCAATAATGCTGGAGCTAATGTACCACAATCTCGAATCAGCCAATATATACACAAGAATAGAAAGATTACCGATCGTTTCCCACCGTATACTAGTCTGTAACCAACTTGGTCTTTGTGTCAGAGAAATATGTGTCACTCTAATCGCTGGTTATTTTTTTAATTTGAAGGTATGTCGCTAACTGTTTCTCTAACAACACTCTCTTATATCACCTAACATGTTATACCGTAACTTATGAAATGATAAATTTTAATACGAACTAAATAATAGGTTTATTATCCCACACGGCGGGTATCTATAGATAGTAGTATAGATAGATAGCAGAAAACGTGGCATTTATTTGTAATCACTACGATTATAATCTATTGAAATATCCTGTTATTCTCCTGCACTACGACAAGATACCTGCCGTAGATACACCTTCGTTTATTACGATAACATTATTAAAGTATTATTTTTAAGATAAGAATAAATTGAATTAAAATAAAAAAATGAATAAGTAAAAAAAATTATCGCAGATTTTCTATTTTAATACATACACATGTGGGCTGTAATTCCATCTAATCTCTCGCCAGACAATCGGATTATTCAATAATTGAAATCAATTTATCTTGTTTTCTATAGCTGTCTTAATTACCAATATGCCTTTCTAGTTGCTACCATTCAAAAGAACTCTATTTATAGTTGAGGTTATGTATACGATATAATTACATGTACCACACAACAACCATAAACTATATATAGGACGTGTACAGCAACAATGTATGCGGTGTATTATCCTAAGGATTACAAAATTGTATTTGATGCGATAAATTATAAAACGAACAATAATATCAAGGTCTTTTCTTAGTATGTGGCATTGCAATACTTCATTCGTTCTCAAACAGAAGCAATTTTACAACCAACAAGGTCGCGTGTTTTTGTCGTTACCACTGGAGGAAAGGAAAAAGATATGGGCACAAAGGTTGACGGCTTCTAGAATGCTTCGATTTCGTTATTTACGCGTACGTATTCAGCTTTTTTAATGCTATCATAAAGGTTGAAATTGGTTATTCCTGAAATGACAATTATTGTGGTTAAAGCTTAATGGAACAAATTGTTCTGTAAGTATTTTGTTTACCAGACGTTGTAAATTGTTATTGAAAACGTGATAAATTCGTGTTAACTATTACCAGAAAATCACTTTTTCGAAATACATACTTAAACCTTTCTTCATATAAGTCCACTAGGTTAAGTTTTTAAATAGGACAGCTACATACAATAGTATATTGCTCCTATTTTGCCAATACCATTTTACAAAGAAAACTAACCCCCCAATTTCGGCATGTATCCCATAGATAGATACATACATACATGTAAAGGTAGATTAGGATACAGGTAATAGGAGTACCAGAGTAAATATACCAAAGTTTAGTTTTTTGACAAATTCCAATTGGTTCGGACAAAGTGAAATATACGTTGTGTTTCGAAAAGGCTCCACTTTTAGACAAACATTAAATAAATTTTTGGTTCATTAGCAAAGAATGCAGACTATGTCACACCCGATAATAAGGCAATTTTCACTACCACAGGTGAGGTACTTATCTGGCGTGGACACACGGCATAAATGGGGGGTTGCAGTCGAAATAGGCCATCGCCCTTTGCCACTGCTTGGAGAGTCTAAGAGATGACACAGCAGACAGACGAGATTAACCCAACATTATAGGCGTCGCGTGAATAACATAATTTTCTTCATAACCCCCTACCCAACTACCCAATAAGAAACAAAGAGGTTCAAGCTCTAGACAGTGTGTTCTAATTTTGGTGAGCCACATAAGGTTAGTGCAAAAATGTCTAAATGACGAAAACAGTCCTCAAGGAGAAGTTAGAATAAAACATATTTCTGAAAAAAGCTTTACTACTACATACTTGTATTAAATTCAATAGCTGTAGACCATAGATAAAGTAAAATCTTCTCCCTGCTCTCTAACAATCTTAAAACTAGAAATTATTACCACATACTTTAAGCAGTTGCTGAAGGAATATAACAACTAGAAACAGAATAATGGAAATGCATAGGCAACAACCAAAAATCCGAAACAGTAGTGTCCAATTGAAGAAAAAAACTTACATTGCTGATGGGAGATGAAACTGATTTAAGCTAAAAAACAGGAAATAGAAAATGTATCCAAAACCTATTCAGCCAATCATTTAGTAGGATGTCGCTATATAAAGCTTTACTTCATTTATTCGTTTGTTAATGAAAGATAATGATAATAAGTTTAAAGTTTTACTAAAAAGCAAACCTAAATTTGAGTTGTCCGAAGGTTCTGTAGAAACGAACCGCGTATTACGTCCTAGTTAGTTCAGATTATAGAGTCTGTATTGTACTTGTTTCCAGCGTTTCTTGTATATAAAATATCAAAATTAAATATTTGAAATAAAGTTTTAAATTTTGTTAGATATTTTGTCAATTACCATGTTTTCAATAAAGAGGCTTTGGTAGACACAGTATTCAACTTTACAAGTTTCAATTTTGAACATTAATCTTCTTCTTGTATACACAACAATGTATTGATAACAGCTAAACTGAACACTATATGCACATATGTAAAGCAAATATATCTAGGAAAGGCTTTGCAGCCTATATTCCAATTTAGGTTAAATAGCGTTTGTTGGCTTATCTACCCTAAGACGCACTTCCAGTGCTCTGCTTTTGTTAGATAGGGATTGCACTTTCTTCATACAACACTCACTTTTCCTCGTCAAAGCATATCGTATTCCTTACTAGATACTACAATACTAATGAAATTAATGTCTTAATTTTGTGTTATAATGCATTTACATTTCCAGCATTCCTTTACACCATCAACTGGTAAACTGTGATAACATTAAGAAATTACATACAATTATATTTCGTTACTAGATATTCTACATTGTATCCAAAGCTACATTGATAACACACAACAGCAGTATATGATGTTGAAATCTCTGAAATAAGCTTGTGACAATACCATTTCAATTAACAAACATTGCTCTTGCAGTGAAGGTTAATTATTACCTCCTTTGTTACTTTTTTTTATTTCTTCTGCGCGTTATCTGTAGAATTATTAAACTAAAGAATAAATGAGATATAATTTATCATTCGATTTTGTTCTAAAACTGTTAACTTAAGTATAAAAACTAGAATAATCTGTATTACTTTCGGTTAAACCAGCAACGTAATTAGATGATTGATGAGTCAAAAACATAATTCCCAAAAAGAAGTAGCAAATATTCTTTAATGCGCTAAGAGGAAGAAGAGAAAAAACCTTTTCTCTTCTTTCACTGTATAATTTATGTAAATTTCAAAATTTACATATGTCAATAACATACTATCCAACCTCAATAAGGTTATGAGATTCCTAACAAAATGTCCGTAAAAATGACTGAGACATCGAATATTGGACGAAATAGTAAAAAGAAAAAGAAATAGAAGCAAAGATATAAGAAGAAGTAATGAGAAAATTTGCGATAACGCATCATAAGCAGTAATAAAACCTATAGAAGATTGCAGCAACTAGACTAATAACACACGAGAAAACAAGCGGGGACTTAAAAAATATATGAAAGGATCTACCTGTGTAGGAGTTCAACAAGTTAGAAGAAGATAAACGGCGAGATAGAACAATTAACTTACTAAAGTTACATAACAAGAACTGCAGCGGTAGTCAGACACCTATTGCACCTATCCTAGAATTAGTTTGGGTGCCAAAGCTTTAATCTGTTCAGTCGTCTGTCCTAGATGCTGAAACCTTTATCAACCTAATGCTTCGCACTCCCAAAGTATGTACTCGGCTGTCTCAATTCTCAGTTTGCAAAATCGACGCGTGTCTTGATCAACTTTGCCCATATTTTTGAGGTGGTAATTTAAAAGGCAATGACCAGGAAGCAGGCCTGTGAGAGTCCTTAAATCTGATTTTCTTAGATCAAGAAGTCTTTTGTTACTATTTGGCGAGCAGTTGATAGATATTTTCGCCTGCGCTTGTTCGAGTGTTTTCCTCTAGAGTGATGCCATTTCCTTTGCTTCGCAAAGGTTTAAATTGCTTCTTGAGCTGGCACTTTGACACGACAAAGAAAGCTTCGGGTCCAATGAAATGGCTGTCCGTGGCTTCTCTCGCTAGTTCGTCCGCTGTCATTTCTTTTGGTATTAGTGTACCCTGGATCCCACATCAGAGATGCCCTGCTTTTTATGGCCAGTTGCATCACATTCATCCTACATTCCCAGATCAATTTAGACACAAAACTGAGGATAGCTAGAGCTTTCAGAGCGGCCTGACTGTCGATACATACATATGTAGATTGTTGCATCCCTCATGCCATTATCTAGGTTTTACCGAACGTAAAAACCTATAGCGTCTACCTATCACCGCTTGAAAGATTGTTGGAGATGCTCCTAAAACTCTAGAGAGGTTGGTTCTCGGTCCATGAACGTCAACCTCTACCTCTTTGCTGGTTTTGGGTCCGTCTGTATACCGGACAGGGGATCCGTCCTCAAAATTCCATCAGAGCTCCATACCTCGCGGCTGGGAAATAGCACCCTGAATTGTCGCTCGTGATGCAATTTGACAGTCATGCTGTTCGTGGGCTTCTTTAAGGATTGGACCTCTTCTCGGTTGTCACCTAGAATCCTTAGGTCCCCAGTTAAGTCAGCCTCTTTGAATACATGTGTTATACTCAGCCGGTGCGCACTGAGAACAGTCAGACACCTAACACAGCTTAAGAAGCTGCTGAAACTAACACCCATTATATGATTAAAAAAAGATGAGCACCTTTAACTTCATTACATTAATCTCCAAATTTAATCTAATTCAACGCTAACATTAATCATAAATTTAAATTTAAACAAAACTGGTGGAACTGAATAACTTCGTTTCGCCCAATTTTTGACGGATAATCTTCTATATCTTGTTGAATTTCAAAATATTTTGCTTATAAAAATATTTCGTGTGGTTCTTATTTAGAGTTTTAGGTAAAATACTCACAACGCATTAATACAGAAGTGCTGCTCAAGATAATCCGCATCTAAAAGTGTCCGCAATTAACACATAAATTAAAATTGCTGTGACTGTATTCTATGGAATATAAAGATGTAAACTCACAATCAGGCAGATAATACGCGTCGAATAGTAACCTGTACGCGCAATATCCACATGTTCTCACATAAATTTCTTTAAGTAATTTTACGGTTAACAAAATGATATCAAATGTACATCCATAAACGTAAACCATAAACGAGATAGTAAATATTTTATTCGTAGTATATAATCCACGAATAAGCACTTACGTGTCTCGGAAGAGTTGCATCCACAGGTTGAAGTAATTTGTTTTATCAGTGATAGCCAACTTAAAACTGTATACAAATGGATACATATACAGATAATTACAAAATAAAATAGACAATATTCACACGCACTTTATTCTACCTAATCGCTATACGGTTGATTCCTGTAGGAAATTATAGATTATACTTTACAAATCAATACGCAATGCAGTTTAGTAAATACATATAAGCCACACATTAAGCTCAAGTTAAACTTATAGTCTCTAAAGATAAAGTTATCATTAATTATTCAGGTTAAAATTGTCACTCTTTTTTAATTTCGATTTTAATTGCAGATCAAAGTGCAGACGGTACTTAAGTCCAAGCAAAGATGCTTCGAAGACGTCTGTTTAATCACAACGTTAAATTTATTAAATCTTTTTTGACCAATTTACAGATCAATTTAGTATTCAAATCTAAAGTGCTTTAATATGAGTTATGTAGTACACTAGAGGTAATTGCTATAAATCCACAGGCATTACATCATGTAGTCTATGACCGGTCATTTAATCAATGACGCCGCCTGCTTTTATGCGTGTCCCGACATCTTTGACACCATCTGTGCAAATATCAGGTAGTCACAATAAGAAATGCCTTGTCTTATTTGATTTTTACGTATAAGCTATCATTTTTTGGCGGAAATAGTTATACTTCCAGACAGAGATTTACCTTATTTAAATTGAATTTCTACTGTGCTACTTCCAGATAAGACCAAATTTAATAAAAGGGACCTCATTTATTAGTTTGCGGTGGTTTTATCATTAGGTAGCTCAATGTGTGCCTAAAGGAACACATTTATCCCATGAAGGGAAGTGTGTTATTGATACTTTACACAAAAATGGTGTGTCTAACAGGAATATTGCCAAGCAAATTACTAGACGCCATTATATTTTTTATTATTATTTAAAATTAGGGGTGAGATATGGATCTATTAAACAAACCGGCCGAAAACCGATCATTACTAGCCGCGACAAAAGAACCATTTTTTTGAATGGCAACAGATTGCTTCCCAGATTCGTGCTCAATTACAACTTCACGTTACGATGAGACGTGTTCGATAAATTTTGCGGAGTATTAAAAATTTACAATGGCGCAAACGACTAAGTAAACCGAAACTTACTGCCCAAAGGCATATGATCTAGGATCATGAATGGAAAAAAGTAGCTTTCTCAGACGAGAAAAGGTTCAACTTGGATGGTCCTGTTGGCCGATAATGTTACTGGTACGATTTACGAAAAATCGCAGAAGTGGCAATGTGTCGGAACTTTGGAAAAGGCACGGTAATGGTCTGGGGTGCATTTTGCTTTCACTCTAAATGTCATACTGCTAAAATTACTACGAAAACGAACTCTGCTGCCTATGTGGTTACTAGAATGACAATTAATCGACAATCGATTAATGTGGAGAAACGCATTTCAACGCGTTAAGTAAACAGGAAAACAGGCAGAATAGCAATTGAACGTATTCCGGTTGATTAAAAGGAATCAAAAAAAAGCAACGTGCAACAGAAAGGAATAATGTTTTAATAAAACAAAATAATAGTTATTTAATGAATAAGGGAGGTATGTATTATTTATCAGTCGAGGACAAATTTGCGTCAGAGGGCTTGCCCGAAGACTTGCAATAGTGTCCGAGACTGGTAAATATTACCTCCCGAATTAGTTATTTCGTCATTTTCCCCATTTCTCAAAAAAATTAAATTCTCAAAAACTAAATGTAAATATGATAAACGGTAATGGTGGAAACCATCTGAATTTATGTAGCATTGGATAGATATGAGACGTTGTTATGTAACACCTACATGTGATTGTTTACAAACACAAATAAAAAGAAATCTGGTAATTCAGTTCTGCCATCTTTGATTTAAAAATGAATACTTTCAATGTAGTAGACGATACGAAAAAGGCTTGTTTGCATTTGTTTCCGGAGAAGTCGGTGAAACGCTACGAAGTAACATACAAATTCTTCAAAGAATGGTGTATAATGAAAATAATACTACCATAACTTTGGAATCCCTGCTATTAGAATATTTTCTAGAGAAATCTAAGAAATTCAAGCCTACATCCAGTTTGTTGTGTGAACACTCCATGCTCAAGAGTACCTACACAAAATGACGGATATAGTCCTAAAATGTCATGTGTGCTCATAAGGAGATAAATATATTTCTTGAAGATTCTCTGGATGAAACGTACTTACTTCTGAAGGTATGTATGTTAAACTTTTAATTTTAATCTCTTCTAAGTTGAATTTATGTAGTAATGGTAATGGGAATTGCTGGAGCATGTCGTGGTCATGAGCTATATGAAATGAAATTGAGGAATGTAAAGGAAATAAATGCCATAATTATTGTTAACACATCAGATTCGAAAAATGAAATGATACGTACATATACAATTACAGCTTCTGAAAGAAATAAATGTCGCTATTTGCAAATCGTCAAAAAATATAACAATATAGTTTCAAAATTACAAGTGAACGTTTTTTTATGGGTTATCCTGAAGGGAGATATTATAATCAACCTGTCGACAAAAACACAATCGCTGAAACACCTTGTGAGATAGCAAAATATCTGTTAGCTAACTCCAAAGCCAGACACGTCATATGTTTAGAAGAAAGTCAACAGCTTTATTAGCGAATACTAGAATAGAAGTTTTCACGGTAAAGAAGCATTGAGAGGTTGGAAGTCTGATAGTATTGCGGAAAACCACGTAACAAATTCTATTTCTAACAAAAACAGGATTGCGAATAACGTTTTATATGATAATAATGGTAGAAATTGTATTGAAGCACCTTTGGCGATGACAATGTCAACTGAAACATTTGAATTTAATGTTGCTGATAAAGTGTATGAGAACAACATGGAATTATCAAAAAATGTAAATAAATATCCCAATTTTGTTAATAATGTAACTTATTTGTACAAATTGTAATATTAGCATAAATATAAATTAATATCTCGTGTTCAGATGCATTTTTTCCTCAAAATGGCGTAAGTAAATCACTTACGTCTCGTCGTTATTAACAACCAACCATTTCGATAATACCAACTTACGTTCATAGAAACAATCTATGCTTACTGCAAGGGGAGTAACAAAAATTGTTTTAAACTATATATCTTCAGGAGGTAGATTGCCTGATATTGATTCGCTATGGAGATAAATTAAATAAATTACAGGATCACAAGAATAAGTATGTAGGTATACACTAACATGAAAGGTAAGTACATATGCATATATTAATAATTGGAATCTATGGAAAAAATAAAATATCATAAGGACTTCCAAGTTTGCGTCATAGAAGTGCAATATTTCTACAATATGAAACTACGTAAATAAATAAATAAAAAACTTAAAAACAAAGAAAAGCTCTCAACGTTTCGTCACTAATGAAAGCAGGTGTTTCAAGAGTCAAATATGGATGAGGTATGTCAGTGTGCTTACCACGCCAATTTACCCGCATAAGACCCTTAGAGAGCGCGTAGATCAGTAGAACTATGGACAGACGTAACATCGCTTGGCGTGGCATCGCTTTTGAAAACTAGATACTATTAAAAGAAAACAAAAACAAGGCCAGCCCACATCAACAAGACCAAGATATGCTCAGTGCCTCTCACAATTTGCAGCTAGAAGTAGAACGTTGAAATCAGTTTCAGTTCTCAACACACACAATAAAAATGGTCTTTCTAATATGAGTAACTATGCTCAAAGGTCAATAGTATGCGAACTAGCATAAGCAGCCGTAGAATATGGAAAGAGAAGCAGGTTAGCTGGTATAATAGCAACGGAGGAGTTTTATTCAGTGACACGATAAAATTCAACGTATTCAGCGTATGTATGTTGCTTTGAAGTGGACGGGGAACGCAAAAGTGTGGGCTGCAATAGGTAGTGCAGAATCACTTCATTTATATAGATTTTTTGCTAGTATCAAAAACATCATCTTTCCAAAAGTTGTCAACCTCATTCTACGTAAAACAGACAAAGAAAAATTGTAGGGGGTAAATAGAGCGAATATAAAGTGTGTAGGATAATGGACACCATTTTGTTTTTAGTCAAAAATTATGTTTTTTTTTCGTATATACCTAAGCAGATGCTTTGTCGTAATGTAACAGACGCAATATCGATCTCAGTTCACTATAGGAGATGATGCAAAAACCTGATCCGTACCCAGTGCACAAATCAAATCAAATCATCAGTTCACTATAACTTCAGCTGGCAGAAACTCTGCCTGAACGATATTTTCAATGTCAAAGGACACCGTCTTTTTGCTAGAAAAGGAGCTGGTGATTACAGCTGTTACAGCTATTATCTGTTTATTTTGAAAAACAAATAATTTTTCAAAACAAATCAATACCTCGTTTTGCCCAATTGTTTTGCACCACACTACTATGTAAGCTTCCTCCAATCCTCCAATATTTAACAATAAGTTGGTTTACTCCGATCAACCAATTTTTATGCTGTTCGAAGCATTAAGAGTGGATCTTTCGTTCGTCTCTACATTATATGCATTGCCACACTACATTAAATTTGTCTGAATATAGCTAAGTAGGTTACTAACTCTTAAATGTTCGAGGTTTATATTGTTGAAAAATAAGTTGGCCACATCCCCAACAATTCGCTTAGGAATTTTGGGAACAACAAAACAAAATAATTCGAATAAAACTTGGCTGACACAAGTAGTCATCATTTAAAATTCGAAAAATGAAGGCCTTTGGAGACAAACCAATTCTGTTATAACTTGTCTCTGCTACACTATAATGCCAAGGATTTTCTTTACTTCCTGAGCATTTTCATTGGTAAAACGTTACCAGTCGTGATCCACTTATTCAACGTTTATTTATAATAATTTATTTCAGGTCATTACGCAGGAAATAGTCAAGTGTCTAATTACCAGTGACTAATGTCCATAACTGCAACTCTGTCAGTGTCCTGTCGTTTTTCGAGAATCTTTGTGCTAATAGTCTCAGACTCGCTGTTTTCAGAATCAAAATTTAAAATTGATCTGAATCTTCTGCCTAATGCGATATAACGAAATCCTCTACGACACTAACTTATGTATATCTATAAAGCCGGAAAAATAGTATAAATAATCACTTCTACAAGCGTAGCAATTGCACGCACCGGCAGTAGGCACAGGGTACATTATATTACCTTCATATCATTGATGCAACCAAATTTCAGGTTCCATAGACGTTATTACAGAGATGATTCTAATAAAAATAAAATTCATAAATACCTGAAAATTTGTGAAAGGCATGCAGTCGAATAAGTGACTAGGTAATCAAATATTTCGTCTAACAAGCAGCACCGCAATAAATATGTATGTATGTACTCATGTGTCTTATATGTACTATATACGAAGTCTTAACAAAAGAAAATTATTATAAAAGCTTTCGGTAAGAGGGGTCGAAATTTCTTCGTAAATTCGTGTCCGGTTTCTTATTTGAGTCACTGTAACTAGTTTATGAATTCAAAGCAAAAGAATTCTTCTGCTGACGAAGGTAGCCGGAGAGTTGGAGAGCGTTGTCGCTGGAGGGCTAAATGCCGCCCATCCAGGTCTCACCTTAGCACCTTTCCCACGCTGCTACACTGTATCGCACACACCGCGCACTGTTCCCTTTCCCCACTAATCTTCAGAGAGTGACCAAACGCCATTTATGATTTATAGTTTGTGCGTCGTACGAGCACGATTGAGTTTGTGTGCGTGCGTAGAATTTCTTTCACTTGCATTGCACTTTTTTATAGTCCAGATAATTTACGACAAAAGCACAGCTCGCTGTACACACACGTAGTATGTAGGTATTATACATTCCTTTGTAATGACATCAATGACACATTAATGTTGAAATTTTAGCGGCCCCATACAAAAGCTTAAAGTATAATAAACTGGCATCATTATTAGACTCATACATACACACATATGTACAAATCTAAATGCGTGTTCCAAATAATAGTAGCAGAACACATTTGGACAAAATTTAAGAAGCGTAAGGTAGTAAATATATCAATACCACGGTCGTAAATATAGCCATATGAAGTTTACAATACTCAAAAAAATATTTGCACGTCATCCAATAAGTGTACATATGAAGGTTTATACTCTTCGTCTATCTTATGCAAAAGAAGTATGTGTCTCAAACTAAAG
>SMLS01046727.1:0-10863 GCA_004785975.1 Popillia japonica | reverse complement strand
ATATACCGGTCGTTTTGAGAAATAGGATAAATAAAGCCGGGACGAGGTAAGGGGTATGAAAATTCGCTAAGAAGTGGGGACGCGTATGAGTCTATGAACGGTGTATTGGTGGGGACGTAGCTCCTTTCATCCCCTCACCGCTTTAAATATCCTATGACTCAAAACGACCGGTATATGTTTATAGCGTGTCCAGAGAAATCGTTTTATAGCAGCATATTGGTAGAGTAAACATATGGATGTACATGCACGGACTTTAGTTATGTCCGGTATCTAGCGGTACAGACTGCGCTCCTGTCACCATGTCCGTTTTATCTTAAAGGGAATAGTGACAGGAGTGCAGGCTGTACCGCTAGAGAGCGGGCATAACTAAAGTCCGTGATGGTACATACGAATGTTCATTTGAAAATCTCTCACAGTAAATCTTTGAAAATCTAGAAAATTACAAAAAAAAATCCTTAAACACCTAAGAAGTATTGTCGAGGAAGACAACTTTTGATGCAAAACCTGGCTCCCCTACTTGAAAACTGTACCTCCTGGATCACCCTGGAAGTATACTTGACGTCTCTTCAAAATCTACATTGCGGCGTTTAGTTTTTGAAATTGATTGATTCGACCAAACCCTATTTTAAATTCCCTTCGGCTGATTAAGATGTTTTATTTTTATTTTCAGTTATTTAAAATTTTCTTTAATATTTTTTTGAAGAAAAAATCAATGTAATAAGTTTTCGAAATGTTGTTCATTGTTCGTTAAACAATGATATAGGCGTTGTTCGAAACTGCAGCGTACGTTTTCAAAAACTTTCCTTTGAATTCCACGACAGGTTGCAGTAATCCTTTGACGAAGTTCTTCTAAATTTTCAAGTTGAGGTGAAAATTCAATGGGCTTTGAGTAACCCCATAGCAAAAATATATTCAGGAATATATTGCCTAACCACTGCCGTACTGGAAGAACATAATGAGGAGAAGCTCCATCGTGTTGCAAATGTAATTCATCCTCATCAAGTAGAGATTGCCATATCTACCCAGTTGATGATTTTCGAGAGAGTCAGTAATCCATGGATGAATAGTATTTTCTACCATATCCAGGTACTTCGCCATTTAGATTATCATTAAAAACAATGGCCGAGTTACTTAGTCCCCCAAGATGCCTGCCCATATATTAAATTTTTCAGGGTATTGAATATGTCTTCTACAAGCAAATGTAGGTTTGAGTTACTTCAATTTCTGAGTAATGTTTCTTTACAAATCCATGCAAATAAAAAGCACATTCATCACTGAAACAAATATTTTTTTTTCAAATGAAGACGCTGCATATTATTATTATCTCTTTATAAATGTTATTTACATGTGCATTCATTTATATATAAATCTTTTGTTTATAAAAAAATATATAATGCGTGGCCGTCTTGTAATTTTCTTTTATTGCAGCCCTCGTTTTCTCTATATAAATATTTCTAATCGCTTGTTTGTCATTTGTATTGTCCAGAAACTAAAGATATACAATATATATTTGCTTTTGCATGTTGGACACGAGCCTAAAAGGTAAAGACATAGGCATAGGCTTATCTTGGGTATAGCACAGTGAGGTGGGAGTGAGATCAAAGTTATTCGACGTGTTACATTCCTACTTTATATTAAAATTTAAAATTGCCGCCATTCAATTAGTGTGTGCTGTAAATGTACAAATGTTGGAGCGCCATCTCTTCAAAAACTGCTGAACTTGTTGAACAGTAGTTATCCTTTTCTAACACATTAAGTGATAGGAACGTAATCTTTAAATCTAATAATTTTTGTTATTACTCGTTATTTGACTGAACGCTTTGAGATGAAGGTTTTTACTGGTTTGCTCGATGTGAAGACCCTAATATAAATGCCATTTATTCCTTCAATTTTAAATAAACGATCCTCAAAGTAACAAAATTGTATGGCGCGAAATACAACAAATGTTATAAACATCTAATTATCATATAAAATACGTGTTCACACTCCATATTATATGCCAAACACGTAACATAAATTTTATTTCTATTCAACCACTAATTTGCCTTTTTATTAGCTTTGAAAATTCAAATAATTTTAACCTCATATTCAACCTGGTAGTTCCCCTTAAACATTAATGCGAATTGCATGTCAATGAGCTATCATAACTTAATGCATAACCTATTAGAGCAAAGATTTGCCAATTATGCGTACCGCCATTATGAGGTGTATTGATGAGGTGCCTCGTCTGTTATCGTAAACAAACTATGCCAATCTATTATAAAATCTTTTTTGATTTTGTATAAAAATACGTGAGTAAACGTAAGTAGGTACTTCATATATTGACAAAACTTGGATGACTCTGTAAACCTTTGGATTACAACTTTTTCGGTAACAATAAAACGAAAGTGTTTATTCCAAATGCTTCAAATAAGCATTAGCTTATCTTAACTTATACTTGATCTTTACTTGGGTTCATGATATTGGCAATTATCCTCCAATTTTGACCACGTCACTTTTTCAAAATTATTTTGAAAAATGTTGAAAGATTAATGATCCCGTGTCAATTTTAGTTACAAGATTGACTTTCCCAACCCGCAACACATTTAAATCTTGGCAGTAGTGTTTTAAGCAACGTTGAAGATGGAAATATTCTAAAATTAAACTTTGCGATATCACCAAGGCTTAAAAAACAATTTGAAATTTTATTTTCTACTGTAAAGAAATTGAATCTAAGATACAAAAAATCTTTCCAATATATATAAACCTCGAAATTATAAAATACCAATGTAGAATGAAATAAACTACGCATGCGTAAAGTACAGACAGAAAATCAGCAAAGAATTCGCAAATTGTTCTGACTATCAGCAAACAGTTTCCAATCTCTTATTATTTTGGTGTTCCAACCAAACTTCAGTTTGCAAAATGACTAATGCGCAGAATCCTGATACTTCCTGGAACTATTACTGATAGTTTCGTATTCTTGTTGGAACAAATCTAATATTAGCTGACAGTTCCGAACTGAATATTACCAATTACAGCGTAGATTTTTAAAATACTTATCATTTAGAATGACCGGAAATTAGCCTATTAGAGGAGCAAATTTGGAACACTTGATGACCGAGCTTAGTGTGGTACCCTTGACAAGTAGGCGTGAGCAACACTCGGTTACTTTTTTGCATAAATTAATTAATAATAAAATAGACTGTCCACACTTACTTTCTCAAATATCTTTTAACGTACCCCGGATAGCCAGTAGATCGACAGATACCTTTTTTATTCCGACAGCCCGTATGAATGCCTTAGTCCGTGCGCCTATTACAAGGATGTGCCGAAATGCGAATGTTTTTTTTCCGGATATTTTGGGATAATTGTTTTCTTTTTATTGTCTTTTGTTTATTAAAAATATTATAATTACACTGATTCAATTAGATTTACGTTGGCTGGTATTTTATATGTTAATTTTGGATAGAATTTTTGTTTCGATATTATTTTATTTTTCTTATATTGTTATCCTATAATTGGATGTATGTCTGTTGGACAATAAAGAAATATTATTATTATTATTATTATTATTATTATTATTATTATTATTATTACAAAACTTAAAATGTGGTCCAAAAAGGCTGCCAACTCATCAATCATCTTGACTCTCATTGTATATTGGCATTAATAAATCAGGACATTCAAGAACAGATAGACGTCTACTCTAGAACAGAGGCATTCATCCAGCTATGTGTGTATTTTCAAAATGCTGAGAAGCAAGTAAATATTCGGTTCATTGAATCAGGAAATTGTATTTGTAGTTATGACGCTTAGTTATAATTCACTACGACACCGTAATGAAGCAGGCTACGTGACCGTTAGCTACGCTGAAAACACAGTCATTACGTTTCGGTGGTTCAGGCTCTTGTGAATACCGTCTGTGAAAGGATGGAACTAGAAGGCAGCTGGTGTACAGGGTTAATGGACTATACATTTAAGACAAAATTGATACTGGCGTCTGATGTGAAATATATAGGAATTATTCTCAACCGAATATTCTCATTCCGACTTTCCATCTGAAAAACATAATTCATAAAATTGTTAGAGCTTTACTGACATGCAAAAAGAGATTAAATCAAATTGGAACCTTTCACTCACTGACCTATTTCATATATAAAAATTGGAAAGGGAATTGCTCAGAAGGGCAAAAAATCAGTACAAAAGTACATTCATAAGTACAAGACTAACGACTGCTATAAAAGTATTGCTGAACATGTCTACTCAGTGTTTAAAATTGATGGTAGAGGCTTTAAAAGTAGTATTTAAATTAAAGATTAAAAATATTACCACTCCGGCAATTCTTGAGGATACCTCAAGTCCAAGTAACTTACATGGGTTAAAAGAAATCAGTTTGTCTGTGTCCAACAACTTTCTATAAGCGTGAAAAGAACGTTCATGAATGTGTAAAATTGTATTTTATATTAAAAACAATAATAATTAATACAAAACCTCCCAGACTTTGCTTATTTTTCTGTTCCTCGCGTTACTATTTTCAGTACAATACGCAAAATATTAACGTTATGAAGTTAAATAAAACGGTTAAAAATTGTCTGTATGTATGTAAGTACATATGTATGTATTATGTTGAACTAACATCTTTTATTATTTCTAGGTGATATTATAATAAAAGAAGGTACCATTGGTTCCAAAATGTATTTCATACAAGAAGGAATTGTTGATATCGTTATGGCAAATGGCGACGTAGCCACCAGTCTAAGCGATGGTTCCTACTTCGGCGAAATCTGTTTATTAACCAACGCCAGAAGGGTTGCCTCTGTCAGAGCAGAAACCTACTGCAACCTCTTTTCGCTATCAGTAGACCACTTCAACGCTGTCTTAGATCAGTATCCGTTAATGAGGAGAACAATGGAATCGGTGGCCGCGGAGAGGTCAGTGCGTTGGTTGGTATAAAAAACCCAAAGTGGTTTTATTGAATTATGTACTTGTACCTGTTCCATCGCTTCTTGTTGTTTGCTATCACTATTTTGCGAATGTAAACGATCTGTCTCGACTGAGCTCATCTTACCTCATTACTTACTTATATTTCATTTCCCTTATATCTTGTTTTTTATCTCATCTCTTTTGGTGATTGAAAGATTTAACGTTGTTTTCTTCGTTGGCATATTTAAACACACCAAGAAGCACTTATCACTTACTAACTATCTACACTACTGTATGTAGCTAATTGGAGTTTTTCTTTTAATAACATCGCATTATGCGGCATTAATATATAACTATATATCTCTAAGATACTTGTAATAACTCCAATAATGCTAGATATTATTTTCATGCACACTAACATTAATGTGTTTACACCAATAATGTGCTTATATTGATCATGCAAGCCAGAGTAGTTACTAATAATTCATAGCTATGTGTTATGTTAGATAGTAAAACAGCATTTCCTACATATAATAAAATTAATGTATTCAGTATTAAAAAAGGAATACTAAACCATAAAACCTGCAATCACATTGATATAATATTTTAGAAACAGATATCTCAGATTATCCAAAAAATTGAAAAAACATGTGGTAGAGAGGAGCGTGCTCATGAAGCTAAGCACTGCCCGAAATTGGTATGCTAGCCTACGTTTCCACCATATTGCTACAAATTTATTAACTGTTTCCTTGTTAAATTACTAAAGCCTAACCAGGTGTTTGCTTTATAAATCTTGCACGATAACGTAGCAATTTCAGAGTTCGTGAATATTGTGCCTGTCGCTATAATTTCTGAAATCTCTCATGTATTTTTTGTTATATCTAATTTCTGTTACCTGAACGTCAAAAATTCGGAGTTTCGAAATTTGTTTCTGGTTTTTTACGATTCTAGTATTTCCTACCGAAAACTGTCGTTGTCTATTTTATCATTTAAACATTTTTCGGAAATTTTGTTTCTTCTTTTTGGTTAGTATATCCTTATCCTGCTTCGATAGTATCGTTTAATCTCCAATTTCCACAGAGAGATTCACAATTATGTGTATTGCATAAAAACTCAAAATTGTGTTTAGTAACGTTCCATGTCAGAACTCCAACTATAATCTTTTAAACTCAAAACACTTCAGTTCCAAGATATTTGCTAATGTAGATTGTCAAGAACAACGCATCCACGGCTTTGCAAAACTGAAAAATATATCAATTCAACGGTGGATATGAGAAATAAAGCAAGCAGTAAGACAACTACTAACAATTCCAGAGGCAATACTTTACCTATTGTAGTACAAACCATACTCAGTACTTCTAAAAAGTGGCTAATTTTGCAATATTCGCACCATTTCAATATTTAATAAGTGAAACCATTATTACTCACGATTTTCTGCACGACTGCAGTTGTAGATCGTGTGAACGCCTGCTAGTGATCGATATCTAACCTATGTACCCTATATTCTACTGTATAATTGTATTGGCAAAAATAACTGGCTGTATCTTAATTCAGCGATACATTACATTTTCTATCGAACGGACGATCGCCGGCTAGAAATTCAAGTCTAACAATGCAGACTGCGAGTGAGATAGAAACACAATTGTCGTCGCATAGTAGCATGCGTATTTCAGTTGAATTCATACGTCCTAGGGCTCACTTCTTCACACATCTCGCAATAAAGCGCGTTCGGAGTGGTAACAGTCGTTTTAAAAATGGAATATTATACGGAGCACAAACTGTTTAATGGTAAAATACTTTTACCGTGAGAATTCTGCGGAAATAACTAGAGGTAGTTATTAGTTAGATAGTTCCCCCGCTCGATGGGAAATCTAACGTACCATGTATACTCGGTTCACGATTCGAAGACGTGCACGTCATGAATGGAATTTTCGGAATCTCCAATACAGAAATAACAAAATACCTATAAAAGTAAAATATTAACATAACTGCGAATGCGTTTTTATGTTAGTAGAGGCGTGCAGTGCTGCCATATAACCTTCTGTCATTTATCGTGCCCTAGGATTACTAAACTACTACGAATACTAACCTAAAAACGTAAACAAGTCATTTTGCTACATTGTTGTGATGTCATTCATGACGTGAATCACGTATACAATACAATCGTATAGTAGAATATAGCGTACACAGGTTAGGTATCGACCGCTCGCAGGCGTTCACACGGTATATGATGGTTATTAAACAAAATATAGCACGATCACCAGCTTCTTAAAATCATGTTTGTTACTACGCTATATTTACGGAGCAAGGAATGCGTAATTTTGGTGATGTACACACATAGGCAGAGGAGAGCCCATCAACATAGATTTGATATTAGCGTATGCTGCGAGGGATTAGAGAAATACCGAATAGAGCGATTTATATCGTCCAATCACTTAATAAGCAAAGCTTACTCGGGCATCTAGACAATTTAGTGGAATTACAGAAAGTCAGACATCTTTAGCAAGGAACTAGTTAGACGACGGTGTACGTGTTCATTTCAGCCACTTGCACCCAATCGTTTTTTTTGATTTCGTTTACTCTCATCTCTCATAGATGAATAGGAAGAATTGAAACAGCCACGACGAATGGTTCGCCACATCTGAACCAGTTAAATTTTATGTGGCTATCTTGAGATCTTAGTGTATGAAATTTTAATTACAGCAAACGCAAAATTACTACCTTGTATAATCAATTGTTGTGAAACTGTTAGAAGCATGCTTGCAGTGTTCTAACATGTATGCAAATCACTATTAAGACAAACTGTTTTACACAGTTAAATGTTATATTTCAGATACGTTCATTCAATAAGTAAGCTTATTTGCTTTTACTACTGGTTCTTTTGGATAATATGTTACCGGCAACATCGAATATCTCAGAACTAAAGCGTTTTTGGAAAATATGTGTATGTGATTTTCGGCTTAAAAGTTTCTTCAATACTTTCTAATCCATGAATTATGGCTCTTTTGTAGTTTGATGGAAACAATTGGCGATGTATATTTGTATCACCAAAATATGTCTTTTCATACATAGCCATAGTTTTCTGCTACGCAAATAGTTCTTTATGTTTTTATGTCGTTAATAACATGTCGTTAATAAATCGAAAAATATATCCACTTTTCAACATAGCCCAGTGAGGATGCAAGTTCTAGCACTGTTTATTTTTGTACAATTTGGCTTTCCTGTGATGGAGCAGCAATCAAAAAGTAATAACAAATTGATTATGAGTCTTCTATGTCAAAGATTTTGTCCTCTAATTAGAGTACTCTACATTTTATTGATCACGTTTTGAAAGTGTAACCGTCTTGATTATGAATATGTAGGAAATGCCAACGTTTACTTTTATTTAGTGCAAACATAATCAATATAGGCAACATCAACATACAAACACAAAACTCGAACACACACGCAAATCCAGGAGCGATGCGACTCTACCTAATTCAATAAAACACATATACACAGCAAACAAGAAGTAGATTTTTTGTTGGTTATGTGGAATGTCGTGTTGAAGCATTTTGTCCCAAGTTCTGTCGTTAAAATAGGATTATGCATTCCAATTAGACAGTGATATGTTTTCCTTTACTTTCCTGCATACCTAAATCATAAATTTATTTAATGATATTACTCATTAAACTTTCTGAATCATATACCAAGTATAAGCTATTTATCATTTTCCGCTTAGCAATATCCAAACCATAAACATATAGAAGGTATTCTTACAGGGTAATGTGACTAACGAGATTGATTAATTTGTATATTTAGAACCTACATTATGTGAGGTACGTGGGTGTCTATAATCAAGTTGACGGATTTTCCAGCATAAGCTTTCTAATAATGCTTGTCTCTGGTAGCCTGGGTATATATTTATCCCTTCAATACAAGTATGTAACTTTACTTTTACATACATATATATAATTACTTTGGGTGTACATAATGTGTTTCTTAATCACCAAGAACAGTTAGAGTCCAATTCAAAATGTAAAGTTTTGATATTAGAGAGCAGTAAGTCAGTTGTCTAAAAATTTACGCATATTGTCAAGCAACATTTAGCAAATCGCCCAATGTAACAAAAAAATTCGTAACATTTGGATTTCAGTCACAAAGTATAATGTATTAAAACCAGACATTACATAAACAAATGAAGAATCTGTATTCCTCCATAAATATTATATATGGATACATTTAACCAAAATGCAATTCAATCTTTTAATTTTGTCATTGTATAATATATTAAGTATGCTTACATTCTCCACCTTATAGAAGTAATATCACTTAAATTAATTGATCAACTGCCAGCTTACATTGAGTTACTATTTTGTACGTCCCTGTTTTTACGAATGGAAGATATTCTATTGCAAACTAAGGATTTTAAGTAGTATAAATAGTGAAAGAAAGCAACTACATCTGATTTTAATTCTTGGACGCTCAAATTAAGATTACAACATTGAAGTTTCCCGTATAAAACTTGATATTTATTGTCAAGAAACAACTTTTTGCACATTATACTTTACAAAAATTTATATAAAAATAGCTACCAACGTCTTTCTCTTTATGTAAAAGAAATATTAAAAATTTAATATTAATCTGGAAATTCTAAAGCGCTCAAACGGTCATAACTTAATAATTTCAAAACCAGGTTAATCTTGCTACTAGTGCTTCGTTTGTGTTTTGATAGATTCAAAAATACACAAGTTTTTGTAAGCATAAATACCAATTCCATTAATTCTTTGTTTTCATTTCCTATAAAGCCGAATTTGTGAATACTTACTCAAATATTTGGAATTACTTAACATTTTGTTTGTTAACAATTTATCGATTGGAATACTAGCTCTTAACAAGTCTATGTGTTCTAATATTGCTCATTAATAGCTTGGTGTTGTAGTAATCAAAAGACCGGCCATAATGTTAGAGCATATGCAAGTCATAGGACTGTCAAATAATTTACACTTGCAGCAAAAGCAATGGCGGTAAAGTCGTGAAAAACGATACAGTCCATAGTGCCAGAGCTGTTGACTTTAAATTGAAAAAATTAAAGAGACAAAAATGTTTTAGCGTAACTTCTTTTAATTTACATACATAGAAGAAAGTAAAAATATCACTTGCTAGAGCTCACTTCTTTTAATCAAAATATTAATTTTTACTTTTGTTCTTTGTCACATAATATCAATATCAGATTCTGTTATTTTAGTTAACTAAATACATGATACAGTGGAGATAATCCACAAAGTCAATATTTCAGGAATATCCATCTTCTTTCTTTCGGTTTTCTCTTTTAAACAACTAGGCGATCTTTTGTTATATATATGTACTAACTTACTGCTCTAGAATTGTATTCAGCTTCTGAATCAATACTTTCAAATAATTTAAAAGTATTAAACAAGCTATAAATAAGAAAGTAATTTCAAACAGGAAGTATAATACTATTTCAAATAACGTTGCAGGAAATGTAGTTCGGTTATTTGAAGGAACCAGTAGGCTATTTAATTTCACCAAGCCAAGGAAACAAGAGCCAAGCATGATATTACTTCCGAAGTTATAGATAAATAATTTATTATATTTATTATTTCGAAGTAAGAATATATTATTATATATTAATTTCGTAGTTAGATACCTAGGTATTATATCCAAATATGGATGGTTTGGGTTTTGTTAAAAGAAAGTGACAAAATTTAGGGCATACATATTTCGATATATAGCATGACACAAAAACTAGTTTTGCATTATAGAAAAAAACCAAAACGAATATTATAATAATACCGTTATTAATTTTTGTTGATTTACTATTTCATTTTTTATTATCAGTTTATCGTTTATAAGAGTAGGTGCTAGAATATTGAACTTTTCCAAAATTGCAAAAAAAAATAGCGGCAACTACAAATTAGTCATGCTGTATATTGCAATTATGCTAAACACAAACAT
>SMLS01046718.1:0-10966 GCA_004785975.1 Popillia japonica | reverse complement strand
TGTACATACTTATACTACTTAATGATTCGATCATTAAGATCAAATTTATTCGAATTATAGTGTTGTTATTGACCTAGAAGTGGAAAAAATATCAGGAATATAAGATTATTATATAAAATAAATATATTTTTATTTGATCAATTACCTGACTACAACAAAACATCTTACTTAAAAGTATTCGGTATACGGCGGAATAGTACCTAGATATTCGGTATTCGGTCGAATAGGATAAAAGTAACCGAATAGGCCGAATACAGAATAGTAGCCGAGTATTCGTTGCATGTCTAGTATAGACCCGTGTCTCTTGTGAACTATTATTTGTTGCTCTTTTGCAAAAATACTTTCATACCCAGTTTCTGAATAGTCAAGTGTGGATGATTTATTGGTATTACATTTGTAACGATTTGAAAAGATATTCGTGGTTCGACAAATCAAATCCTTCCGACTCTTCTTTAAAAAACCTTACTGTAGTATGTGCCAGTATTGTAATTAGAAGGAGTGTACTGAACTTCTCGCCATTTCCTACTGTTCTTCAAATTTGTAAAGAGGCGGATTCTCAAATTCACGTTAAACACCGTTAGATTTTTGAAAAAATATTTCCATATGAAGATTTTCCTCGTACTGTTGCATTTTGCGAATGGCGTCAACAACAAATCTACGATCGGATAGATTTCGTTGAACGTCTCGAGATGAAGCAACATTTCACAAAAATACAAGCATAAATAAACACAACTTTCATTATTATTCTACCGACAATCCGCATATCACATAAGACATGGCATAAGCTAGGTACAAAATTTCCGAAAATCGATCGTTTAAACTACATCTGCAACACTGTATTGATGTTATCGGTCAATCTTTTCACAATTCTGTTTAGTATAAATTTTCTTTTCTTGAACAGCGTGTAACTTGTTAATTCATAAAATTTAAACAGAAAGCAATTTTTTATTTTAAATGTCAAATATCTTCTAAACCCAATGAGTTAGGTAAAGGGAATGGTCAACAAAAACGCAATAGCCGATAAATATCTATCAAAGCGTCATGAAAAATATAGAGTGTTCCATTTAAATCTAATGAGAAGATTAAGGACCTAGCTAAATCATGTAATGGTGCAAAAATAGTCGTATATTTCTTTCTTACTGACATTCTGAATACACCTTATTTTAGACGTGAAAATGGTCATAACTTTTGAAATACTCAGTATAGATCCAGCAAACCTTATATGAAGGGGCTCGTAAAAGTAAGCAGATTTTAAGAATGCGTAAATCAGTATAGCGTTCCATTTAAAAAAAGTTGGATCTGGTACGCCGCCGTTATAAAACAGCCCCTATATGAGCAACAAATTTTAAGATATGAAGCTTGAGAATACATCCACTTTCTTTCAATATTTTCTTAATAACTTATGTCAGATATATCGAGCCGCCACAGATAACCATTTCATGATTTGATAGTCAAGTATACAGGAAACTTTTCATTTTATTATTTGAAATATCAATCAAAATAAACAATCAAATCTTTTTTACAAATCAATTTTACTAACTCTAGTCTTCGAGCATCGATGGTAGAGACTTATTACTAAATAGTGTACCAACTCAACTGGTACTTAATTTTCAATTTTAAGACATTATCCTGTCCAGAATTCAGAAAGAGGGAGTTATATTACAAAATTTTCCATCAACAGCCTCAATGAATTATTAACACGAAAAATTTATAGCGTTCTTGTTTTAATTTTCTGAATTTATACATGCAACATTCAAAATTACCATAAATTAAAGGCTGAAGATTGTATTTTGATTACGGAGGTAAAGCGTATCTCACTTGCTTTACGCAAGTCGGATATTTACCAAAATCTGTTAACTTCTTGCATAATCAGCATTTTATAACTTGATATGCTGATGGAATCGATTTTACTCCAAGCTCCTTTTTCGCCTTATTTACATACCCTTATTCCGAGCTGGTTATCAAGAATGTGAAAAGAACATTTTTCGTGAAAGCTTATTTAATAATTTTTAACTCCGTTGCTGAAGGTGGATATGTTCTTCAGAAATTAATTGCTGCCTAATACATAATTAATACTTAAACACAGACGTATTCAGTTCAAAAGCAACAGCGGAACATAACAAAGTTAAAATTCAACAACATAGTTAATTAGTATCACCAATATTATACAGAGAAACACAGTTAATTAGCGGAGACTTTCCGAGCCAATTATGTAAAGAAAGCAAAACGAATTCGTAGCTGTAGGTGGAGGTATGAAATGAAGTTCTTTTTATAAATGGACATAAATTTTCACTCACAGGAAAATATATAATTATCAAAGTTGCGGTTCCTCGTCTATACTTCTCGAATTCGTTGGGAACATTGATTAGTTAATAAAAAAAGGAAACTTTCGACTCAGACTCCAACTTAAAATATATTTTAAATTGGTTTGAATTCAATTTTAACTTTTTCATTACTACCATTTTACTTTCAGCTCCATTTTTTTTCAATTCTCTTTTTTATTTCGCCTTACGTAATTGTAATTTTGGCAGCTACCGATTTAACGGATTGAAATAATTATAATAGGTGCGTAAGCTAGTAAATTTTAATTCATTTCTACTCAAATAGAAAGAGGTTGTTCTAAAATGTTTATTTAATGGGAATATTCATTTCTTGAAACTTCAAGAAAAAAATACACAGTCACAACAAAAGACACATTAGGTCACGATGTAAAGATATTGAAAGATGACAAAGGAGAATAAATTGTTTTATGCATGTCAAACTGCATTACGAATAAATATTCACTGGATCTTTTAGTGCCGAAGTAGAACACTAGATCACTATCACCACAGTGTGTGGTGTCCTGTGGGAGATAGTGATCTAGTGTTCTACATTACGAATGACACTTTACGGTGCTATTTTGAAGCCAGAAATATGAAATTCTGATGATTCAGAATCCAATTTTACTTTACAGACTTTACATGTACACAGATGAATCAAATATTAATACATGCCTGTATAGATTAAACATCTAGTTTTACCAATCCCTCAGGACTAACTAGGAGTATCGACTTGAAACGTTAATCGAAAATAACCCGCCAAAATACACTCTTACGATTGGTTTGCTGTCGAAATTTCGTATTTGAACGACGCCATATTGTAGACACAGCTGATTGAATACATAGGTACTACGTTAGATTAGATAATATTAGGGGTGGCCCTACGGGCCTCTTTCATCGCGACCTTCCCGGTCTATTGTGATCCCCAGTAATCCTAGAAGGCGCCCTCTAACTTTGCCCTCTTTACGAGGCTTAACGTCCTTGAGAGCGGCTCCTGTGTGTAGCTTAGTGCTGTGGGATACTCTGTGCCCAAAATAAGAAACCTTGTTCTTGCCAGGCCTTTGCAGTGGCACAGCACATGGCCTGGGGTTTCTTCCTCCTCCTTGCAGAATCTGCACAAGGCATTTTCTGCTAGGTCTATGTTGTACATATGCCTATTCAGTCTGCAGTGACCTGTCACTGCGGGCCCGACGAATTGCCTCGACGAACCTTGTCTGGCCAGGTTGTCTGCCGCCTCATTACCCTTCACATCCTCGTGGCTGGGAACCCAGGCCAAAATTAGTTTCCTTTGGGAACTAGGTACTACGTTAAAAATTTTTCTATTATCTTTTTGTGTTTCCACTACAAAACCTGCAACAAATAAAAGCTTTAAGTTAGCCGAAGTGAAAGAACTTTTGTTAACCACAATTAGAAAGAAATGTAACCTCAGAAACGTGGACAGAATGTGTAGAACGCGTAATTAAAAAGAAGGCAAAATGTGCAAGTTAGATGGCTTAATAGATGATGTAGAGGAACCATTTATTATTTCAGTTGGAAATGCTGACACCAGCGACAGTGATTTTAGTATCAATAGTGATAGTGATTCTGCTGAAGAACTGTAGAATTATACAGGGTGTTTCATGAGGAATAGTACATACACATATGTTATAGATTTGATCATTTTAAGCAGAAAAGTTCCTATGACTATATGGTTAGTTCTCAAAGGTATCTGAGATACAGCCAGCTAATGCATCAATCATTCCATATATGTAGAAAATTTTAACCGAAAATATCACCATATTCTGCATGCGTAAATACGTGTGGCATTGTCAACAACTGACAAAAGAAATGATATTGTATCTTGTTATTTACAGATTTAAATCAATTAGTTTATGCATTAACTGGCCATATCTCAGTTACCTTTAAGAACTAACCACATTTTCATAGGAACATTTTTTATAAATATGTTGTATACGTGAAATTTACTTAAATATAGAAGTGTAAATAACAAGGACTTGACTTCACTGTAATTCACTGAATTTCTTTACGTAAACAGGTTAGTCCCCTTTACTAGATTTATGTAATAGCCTGTGTGGTAAATTTCTCTCCGGTGGACCTGTTAGTAAGTTAGTTAGTCTTCGTCGTTCCAATACAGAACATTTAAGTACAACATGGTAGGCTGTCTTCTTCTTCTCATTGCATAATTTGCAAATATGTTCATCTTTAGAGATGCTAGTTCTATGCAGGTATTCCCAGCCGTGTTCTGTTTGCAGATTTGTTACTCTTCTAAGCTTTACACTTCAAAGAGCCCGCACATCTGCTACTAAATGCTGGAATGGCTGCCCCATCTGCATAATCGATCTTCAAGCTTGTTCCAGTGTACCTAACTTGCTGTACCATGTATGACAGTCTTAGTTATAGCCATTTATGTTTTGCACAGATTCTTAGATTTCTCAGACAATCCCAAGTTAGTTTTTAGGTCTGATAAGATGCTAGGCTTCGGGCACATAGCTCTATTGCTAGTATTTTTGTTTGAAGCACGGTGGTATATTGCCCTAATATCATACATTCTTTATGATGCAATGTTCCACCATAGATACCTGCTCCAGAACTTGTCGCTCTCTTTGATTTGTTTGCGTACCAGAATTGTATTCGGATTCTAGGAATCTCTTTCACTCTCCACTTATCTCACCCTAGGACAATCCTGAAGGGTCTGTCGAAGGATAGCTTGGGCGTTATTGTTACGGCTCATATTACAGATAGGGTTTGTTATCTTGGCGGTATTATGCGCGAAGTATTATGGGTTCTCCGATTTCTACTACATTTCAGTCTATGTGCCCCATTCTTGCTGGAAAAACTTAACTTAAATAAATCTTCTAAAAATTAAATAACAGAACGTACTCTTTAAAATATAAATTAAACTCATTCTGAAAATATCTCATAAATCTAATAAATAATTAATAAATTATAATTTATTAAATTAACTGTTCGAATGATTTCCCTTCTTGCATTAAACAGTAACCCATTCTGTCGTAAAACTCTCTTCGAACGTTAGACAACATATCGGGAGTAATATTTCGGCAACCTTCAATAATTTCTTGTCGTAATTCGGCAAAGTTGTAGCTCGGTTATGACTATAAATTTGATTTTTAATGCACCCCCAAAGGAAAAAATCAAGAGGAGCCAAATCTGGGGATCTTGCAGGCCATCGAATGGTGCCCATTTTTGAAATTAATTTATTTGGGAATACATTTTGCAGATATTGTCGAACATCCCTATGTTCATGTGCGGGACATCCGTCTTGTTGGAACCAGACATTATTCATATTGTCTGACACTTCTTCAAGACCTGGTATAACCTGTTCTCGTAGCAGATTCAAATACCGTTGTCCATTCAAATTGCCGTTAATAAAAAATGGTCCTATAATGTAGTTGTTGTAAATACCCACCCAAACATTTAATTTCTGTGGATATTGCGTTCGAGTCTGAAGGACTTTGTGCTCATTGTTTCGGGACCAATATCGGCAAATACTTGGATGTTGTTTGCCATGAATAGTACATGAGGACTCGTCCGTAAAACATATATTTTCAATAAAATTATTTGTCTCAATATTTTTATCCATTATAGTTTGACAGAACTCCATTCTACGAAAATAATCATCCTCAAAAATCTCTTGGTGGTTTTGATATTTAAATGACCGATATTTGTTTTTTTTTCAAAACCGCGTGCGCTGTTGATTTACTAATATCTAATTCTTCGGCAATATCACGGAGAGACTTATTTTTATTTTCCTCAACAGAAGCACAAATTGCCACCTGTATCTTCATCGCGTGGTGGGTTATTACTTCTGCATCGATAGCAGTTAACGACACAACCGTAGGTTTTAAATTTGTTTATAATGCGGGATATAGTTGATACCGATCGCACAGGTCTGTTAGGAAAGGACAAAGGAAATAAATTTCTAATCTCTTCATACGTGTTACCTTGAAAATTCCAACTCATAATTTCAATTTTCTCATTTACTAAAAATAAGTCCATTATGAACGTAGCGGTCTGTCCTTGTGATACACACTTCGATACGATTGCCGTCGACTACTGATGCCAACTGATGCTACTGATTGGTGCAACTAACTGCGTACCCAGAGGTATGCCGACGCGCATCTTATGCATACGTTCTTGCGAAGCATTGATGCGTACTACCAGTTCTCATACGCGTCCCCACTTCTTAGTGAATTTTCATACCCCTTACCTCTTCCCGGGCTCCATTTATCCTATTTCTCAAAACGACCGGTATATATCAGGATCTAGTTACACGCAATAGATTCCTTTCTTCTGATCCATTTATTGTCATATGCATTTGTAATTAACTTTCCTTCTTCTTCTTGGTTAAGGTTTTTGGCACCGTTGTGTCGTAGCCATATATTTCAGTTTTATCAAACACACTTCTTTATAAACTGCGAAAAAGGATCACCCTGAAAAAGGATTGCCATAACTGTTTCAACAGTCTAGAACTTTATATTTATCAAGACCTTACAAGACAGAGCACACAAAGACTAAAATCTAGAAATCCTGCATGGCCACAAAGAGAAAACTTTGCCCAAGAGGGTAGAGCCTTATGGTGGAGCCGTCTATTGACGCTGAGATTCGTCCCTGCGGGGTGTTACGGAACAATGTAAAACGAATACCTACCAATCACAGTCGCTGCTAATACGGCATAGGCATAAGTGAAGAGTCTCCGACAGGCCTGACTGCGGCTGTAGTCACACTATGATCATACTGCTACAACCTGTCCAAGGCGAAAATTTAACCGTCCACTAGATGTTATTCACCAAGCCAATGATGTCATAGGATGGCTCCCAAGATTGAATATTGGTATTTAAATAAAACCCTGATGCCTCCCTCTCCTCTTCTCCCGTCCCCCTACAAGGCCAATATATATTTTTTTCTTTTATTTTTAACTAACTCACTAATGTTACATCCTACCTGTTCATCTTACCTAAACTCTGTATATCGTTTGTTCAACAGATTTGTGCGTTTATATTTCTATTTCGCCGCATTTGCTACCAATACGATATATAATTATTTATACTGGATTAACTCGTGTTTTATGAAGCCATATTGGATTCAGCCCTTTAACCATGCCCAACATATTAAACATAAAATCGTAAATTGTAATACATGTACATATAAGTTGTATGTTATAAAAATGGATTTCATCATTTTTATATTGCTTTGTACCTACATAAGTCTCAGGATGATAAAAAGGAATAGTACGCTTTTATTAATATACCTACCGACAGCTTAGCTTAGTTTAGGTTTAGTGTAAGCGTGCTGGGAAACCCGTTGTTAGCATGTTGCACATAAAGGTTTAAAGTTGCTCATGAAATGAAACAGCGCCGTTGATACTACGAGGTCGGCCGTCTTATACAAAGAATACGGTCTGCTATAGCTGTAGGCACCGTTAATTTTATGTGGAAGTAGGAATTCGGTTTGCATATAGATCAAAAATTAAATTTATAAGTTCTTTTCTATTCAYCTCGCAGATATGTTAAATCTGTACGTAAGCTAGCGTGTAGGTTCTATGTATTCAGGGTTTAYCCATTAATATGCTGATACTGTCTTACTTTAATAGATACACACAAAGGAGAACTAAAATAGAAGCACTGGGAATTTTAAATATACTGCCACTATGTGTTGCTTTGCTATAAAATCCAGGATTTGAAAAATTAACTAACATTGCAAAAATAATTTTAAGTGTAGACGACTATACTTATGTATATCCACATGTATGTACATACATACATGTGGATATTATTACTATTACTTCTGACTGAGGTGTAATCGGAACATCGCATCGTTTTAAAAGTATTTCATATCACTATTTCCCGCCGCATTAAATATTGGAAATCTTGCTAATCTTAAGCTAAAACTTGATGTATTTTATGATAAATGCGCGAATATATTAATTTAAATTCACATATTTTTTATTATTTATTCGTAGCAGCTGTGCTGCTAACGGCATAGATTTTTAATTCTCTGACAGTCAGGACAATTTATCATTTTTTTAACATAAAATAACTCGGCGTGTCCCATTGTTCTTCTCGTCGATTGATCAAACCACCGCCTTCTTTTAGCTTCGATGTCGACGTTTGAAATTAATAACTGACGAAATTTTCTTCTCCCCGATGTCTCCCTTTTAGAACCCTACTATTCAAGCTCCAAGGCTGACCCCAGAATATAATTAAATTAGAGATAATTGATGGATTAACAATCCGCGTAGGTACGAATTGTTCGGAATTCGTAGTGATTTAAAGTAAGTCCAACACCACCTGTCGCCTGCGGCAACGAGCGGCCATTAGCAGCTGATGAATGACTAGGAAACGAAGCCAATTTCATTGCGCTGTTGCGTTTCAATCCATCCTTCTGACGTCCATTTGTCCGTGTAGTATATATATATCTACCGAACACGGCTAGATTGCGGTTGTTCTGTTCGTAGTACTTTACTTATTACACTATTTCTTTTATTCGCGATCACGAATGGTCATTTCCGCTTCGGCGATATGAGAAGAAAATGGGCGCATTAAGTGTATTTTCCAGTTGAAACTGGTATCATTACCAAGAAGTTAGTTAAATGGCCGCGAAAGAGATATTGAATGTATGAGTCGATATAAGTACAGACTCTATTGTTAATGTTAGGACATAATGATCAGTTTTATAAATGTATGTACAAAGTTTCAGGTCCATATTTGTTTAAGATCTAAGTCTGACAACTATCTTTTGTTAGTTTCGTCGCCAATGACTACGAGAACTAGGTTTTGACAATTTGATTTTTGACATTACTGGTTGCAGGAGGTTAGATTTACATTCGACGTTTCTGATCTAAGTGCTCGGTTTGAAATCTAATTGCATTTTCTGAAATTGGAATAGTGAACTTCATATCTAATCAAGTCTGATGCAGTGAAATATGGAGACCAGATGAAGAGTGTTTTGTAAACTAACTAATCAATTAGGTCCATAAAGTGAAGTTATTATTTTTAACTATAGAAGGTTGATGTGTATACTTATTTTAGAGTTTATTCGCATTCAACAACATATATTTCGTTTTGTTATCTCGAGTTTTTGACAGTTATACTTCACAAATTGGCCACTCTTTTCGAAACTAAATACACTATAGTTATACTTTTGAGTGGCATACCTAATATTAGTTTCTTTGATTTAATAAAATTTTTAGAAATAGACGACCAAAATGGGTACCAAAATTTACTACCGAAAGGAAGTCTTGTTTTGATAATATGCTTATTTATTTTTTATTATTAGTCAATAGTTCTCATTGTACCATACAATCAGAAAAACTACATAAAAATGTTCTGTGAATGTACACAATTTCAAAATGTTTTATGCGACATTTAAATATAGATTTAATAGATAAAGCGGTAAAATCGGCTGAGTGGTGAAAGTGATACTGGTACCCAGCCTTCACTGCATTTCCGGTATAATCACTAAAGAAATATGTAGCTAATATTTTCTATAATGGAAGAACGAGAAGTGCTCATGTTTCCCAGTGGCACCCGGATTCATGAATTTAGAAAATGACATGCAAAGTATTGGCCAAGCACAACAGCTGGGAACCTTTGTTGTGACTTTAAAGCTACTCTATTTTTAAAGATAGTCAAGCTTTGCCGCGCTCACTTGAGTTACTAGGAATGACCAACTCACAAACCTAATTACATTGCAAAATACATACATAGCTATAGTCTGTTTACGATAAGATATGAGGGACGTTATAACCAGTAAAATCAGAAATACCTACGAATACAAAACGAAATACCTAAAAATAGCTATTGTCACTATCGAAGATGTAGGGATTTTTGCTATGCAAAGGTGCCTATCTTGTACGATGTTGCCATGTCGTGTGTATGAACTTAACCGTTAACGTGAATTGCATGTCAATGAGGTATCATGACTTAATACAGAACCTATCAGACAAAAGATTTGGCAATAATGCATACCGTTATTATGACGTGTATTAATGACGTGCATCGTCAGTTATCGTTAATACACTATAGTAACTTAACTTTTTTATCATTATTTGTAGACAAAGTTGAAATGTACTCTTTATCCTTTCATCACTATCTGTTATGATTTTTAGGTATACGTAAGTAAAAGAATTCGCAATAGTATTACTTACAATGAAATTATATCTGTTATATTCAAAATAATAATAAAATGATTTTAAAATATAATTGTCTATAATTTAAATTAATGTTTTACAGCTATCAGTTTGATGAATTTGATGAATACATTTTGCCAAATTATGGATTAAAAAAATTAGCATATCCTGAACTTAGGAAAGAGAATTTAAGCAAAGTTAGATCAATGTTAAACAAAAGTAGCTATTTAAAAGAATTTTACAAAAAATTAAGAAAAAACAAATACATAAGATATACAACACAGGCACTAAACAAAATAGTAAAATATATCATACCATTCCATACATCAACGACTTAAGTGACAGAATTAAATACGAATTTAAGAAATCATAAATAAACATTAGGTACATTTACATCCTACAATAACAGACAATTACTATTTACAAATTTAACAACTAAGATTAAAACAGATAATCAAAGTAATGTCGAATATAAATTAGAATCCAAAAACTGTGATAA
>SMLS01046713.1:0-13306 GCA_004785975.1 Popillia japonica | reverse complement strand
AAAAAAAAAACACCATTACAAAGGCGGCATATTAAAGCTAGGTTCGGTTTTGGGAAAAAAAATTTTCAGTGATAAAAGAAATTTAACTTGGATGGGCCTGTTGGGTTTAATTACTACTGGCATGATCTAAAAAAGAAGAGAAAAATTTTGCCTCGTCGTGCTTTGTTACCTATTGGTTACCTAGAGTGCTATTATGGTATGGGTGGCGTTTAAGAAAGGTGCAAAAAATGATATAGCTTTTCAGGATGTGCGAATGTATGCCCAAAAAGACCAACATATTTTAGAGGAACACCTTTTAGCTTTTATCACAGCCGCAGACGATGACATCATATTCCAACAAGATGACGCACCCATACATACGGTAGCTTAAACAAAAATATTTGTTGAAGACGATGCACAGTGTGACGAATCAGGAATCTAGCTAGAGAAACAGTATTTTCGCAGTAACAGAATAATAAAGCTCACGTAGTTTTACTAAAAATAGTCCTAAGTTCTCTTTCAGTAACGATTTGATTTCTTCACTAGAACTCGATTTCTTAAGTTTTTCTAATAAATATGTAAACACAACGACGCGAGTTTTACTGCTGCTTGAATGCTAAATATTAAAAACGTTTAATAGTTTAAGGATAGACCGCGCTTCTGAAAAAAATGCATAACATGTGTAAACGCACAGAAACGCACATAGGTTTATATAGGTATTGATATACATATGTATATTAATAATTGTATTATTTACTGCATAAATATAAAAACGAACAAATGTGAACATTTTTTTTATTCTTTAGAAAAGTAAACAAAATATTTCTTGACACCTAGAGTATCTCACTATCTTAAAATATACATACAAACAAAAATTCTAGTATTTTATGCAAATTTATTCATGCCAGAATAAAATACATCCTCGAAATGATTTGTTCCTTAGTAAAACAGAATGATTTTACACCCTTTCTTGCACTTAATCTAAGGACAACTAAAGTCACAACTTCAATTAAAAAAAAATGTTTGTCCGGCTAGATTCCCAATTCGTGACACTGTGAGATGGGATTGAGCTTTCAAAATGGCTAGCATCAAACCGGAGACACTATTTCGACGGCAAGCTACCAGAAATTCAAACCAAGGCAGCATTAAAACTCTGAATTGTAGAAGCTAAATTTATTGAAGGTGTACCACACAAGCTACTGGAAGTTATTAAAAATAACGGTAAAAGTACCTCTTGCTAAATGACTAAAGAAAAAAAAGTTATTTGTATTTATTCACGACTATACTTTTTTTTATTTATTGTGCTGAAAAATTAATAAAGCGTTTTAAAATTATATTTGCTGTAAGAAGTTATTATCTAAAAATATATTTCCTTACTATTGAGTGAAACCTATCTAAATAAATAGGAGAATGACAATTAACCTATTATTATTCACAGCACTGTGGTTCAAATGAGAATGTAGAAAGTGCAGCTTGCGATTCATCAAACATACTATGTAGTTTTTTCAAATTTTGTCTAGGCTGCTTTTCTTTCAATTTTATCTTTATTTGAAAGACAGTAACGGACTAGTGGTAACTAAAATAGTATTAACGCTGCATACTGCAGATTATCTTAGGCAGATGAAAAGGCCTGTGCTTTAATAAAAGTTTTTTATTCAAAAATGTCGAATTTTCGTCCGTGGATACTCTCTAATAGGCCAACCTTTGATTTGTGAATAGAAGATTTATGTTGTTGTTGGTTTATTATGTTAGTAAACACTTCCACTACTGCTACTACTATATAACTACTTCTATAACGCGGGAGTTGTTTATTATACAAATTTGTACTTACCCCATTAAGAAAATTCAGAATTTTTTTTCTCAACTCAAAGACAAGACTCCCCTGCTACAACAGTCTAACCTCATTTATAAAATCAACTGTCGAGATTGTGAAGGCTGTTACATAGGCCAAACTGGTCAGAGGCTTTTAAGTCGCATTTCCAACCACAAAAGCGACCTTAGACTTAATCGCTCTTCTACCGCCCTTTGCGTACATACTGAAGAGAGGGGCTACACTTTTGATTTTCACGAAGTTGAGGTCTTGGATTTTGAACGTAGTTAGAAATGTGTTTTATACAGAAGACTGTTGCTTCAGTTAATTTTAGGAAAGATGTCGAAAACCTAAGTTCCATTTATGCTAATCTTATCAATTAATATCGTTAGGGCTTCACCCTTTTACTTTTTTTGTTATTTCATTCTTTTTAAGAAATATTTGGCTTCACTCTTTTGACGTTGATTGTATTTATCCTTTCCTTCTTTTCGTTTTGCATCCGACTGTGTTTTTGTTTGTTTAAATTTTACACGAGATCAGCTTTTTGGATGTTATTTGATTTTGGTTTTTAATATAATAATACAATAATACACATTTATTGGACTGAATATTAACAAAATATAAATACATTAAAACCTAATTAGAGAAGTTCAGCCAAAGGGGGTTTATTCAGATGGATCGTGAGATCATATCTCTTCTCTTGGCGGACTCGTTCCTTTGATAAAATGGAACGAAACGGAACGAGTCCGCAAAAGGAACTAGACTGCCCAACGCTAAAGCACATGGTTATAGTAAATGGCGACGAAACTAATACATACACATATGTACATACATACATACATACGTTTCAAACAGAAATATTCAGCAAAACATTCTTATCATTTAAAATGATAATCTGTATGTCATTATTTGTAAAAATACATCGGCCATTTTATGTTTTAATCAAGTTGTTGATTTTGGTGATATATTTGAAATGTTTTAACGAATCATACAAGCAACGTGCCTATATTATTGGAAATTGACTTTTAATCAATAGTGTCTTTGATTAAAAAACTTTCATAAATATGTATTTTGAAGATTATTCTAGAAGGTCAAAACATATGTAACATACATTATATGTGATGAAAAACATAAATTATCAAAAAAAATGTAGCTTTGTTTATTGCCAGTTTAAAGCTTTTTCTGATTCTTAAAAAAATACCTTTATCAGTATTTCTAATGGGTAGGTACAGTAGAAAATAATGAAAAAAGATTTTTATTTGATACGAACATTTTGAAATGTCTTCTACAGCGAATCAACAATATTCATTTCAATTAATTAAGAAGATTCTAAAAAATTACTAAACTTGACACAAGAGCAGAAGTATATACACTCTCGACCATAACGGATCGTTGGTCTAGCGGTATAATTACTCTCTCTTTTGATCTGCTTCACTTACTGTAATAAAATAGAAACTGTCCTCTCTTCTTGGAATATTTAAGGAAATTATAACCACATGTAAAAGAGACGCTATTATAACGAAAAACGTAACAATTTTATTGAAATTGATTTATGGCCACAACTATTGTTGAAGTAATCTTTCGTAATTTTTTATTTAAGCTGGTTTGTATTATATTGTGGAGGATATTAGCATAGCATTTCGCCCTCTTTCATGTACAAAATATTAGT
This sequence comes from Popillia japonica, assembly GCA_004785975.1. NCBI lineage: Eukaryota > Metazoa > Arthropoda > Insecta > Coleoptera > Scarabaeidae > Popillia > Popillia japonica. The sequence goes on along the minus strand of SMLS01046713.1, from coordinate 9,848 downwards.
TTACATATAGAAATTGTCCGAAAAAGTCTTGAAGCGTGCGTTTATGAATAAAATTTAAAAAAAGTTATATCATGCCAAAATGAAAAGAACTAAGTCCGGTAACACATAGTGCCATAGTAACTCTACCTACATAGAAAAAACAATTCCTTACGAATAATAGCACACAAACGTAAATTAACTTATCGGGAAGTGCAAGGAATGATGAAACATTAACAGACAACCGGAACCACAGCACCACGAAGACGTTCCGGAACACCCGATGTGACCTCACCGAATGAGGATTTAAAAATTACATTGATTTCTAAACGAAACAAATACCTAACAGCTCTAGAAATTCGTGCACAGTTAAATGAAGCCCACGCAAATCTGGTGTCGTTCACAACAGTGAAGAGGCGCTTAACGAAGGCTGGTTTGCACGGTTGAATATCCGCCAGAAAACAATTACTTTGCCCGCAAAACCGTATGAAAGGATTGGAATGGGCCAAACACCATAAAGATTGGGAGATGAATATGTGATAAAAGTTGCTATGAACGGACGAAAACAAATTTCAAGTCTTCAGTACTAATTGACGCACTTTTGTTAGAAGAGGAGCTAGTGAAAGGATGCTGCCGAAATGTGTTGCACCAACTGTTAAGCATGGAGGTGGTTCTGTACTAGTTTGGGGTTCATTTTCTTTCAATGGCGTCGGGGATCTGCAACGAATTGAAGGAATTTTGACAAAAGAAAATTATCGAGACATTTTGGAGCACCACACTATTCCTTCGGGAGTAAGATTAATTGGTGAGGGATTTTACTTACAGCAGGACAATGATTCTAAACATACCTCCCGACTTTACACAAAATTATTTGCAAGTAGAAGAAAGAAAAGGTGTCCTTATAAATATGGTTTGGCCGGCACAATCGCCCGACATTAATTCCATCGAGTTGTTGTGACAGAAATGTATGACACTACTGTCCAACATCCCAGAAGCTACTCTGGGAGCAATTAGTGAAAAAAAAACTAACCACACGATTGCCACATATTTGCAAAAAAAAAAACAGTCCAATTGAAAGGTTACTTTCAAGAGTAATAAAATAGTAAATATTATGCCGTTCTATGTTTTTATTATAAATGTTCTTATATTTTATAAGAATCGAATGTTTTTAAAAAAAATATTTTCATTTGAATATATGTTTAGTTTCACAAAATATGTAGCAGTTTATTGTAATTTCCGCGTTTTATTTTTGGTTGATACTGTACATACATACATGTATGTAGATAGTCATATACTTACATGTGATATATCTGAAACATGAAACATGCGAGCTCGCACGTTTTACCGTGCAAGATATTACATTAATTGAAAGTATGAAATGGTTTACGTAGATGTATATTTGAGTCATTAGAGCGATTTCTAACAGGATCCAGTAATAAACACCTATGGTGGAACCAATTCGTCAGATTTTTAAACGTGATAATAGCAATTGAAGCTATTTTTAAGCACAATAGTTGCAATAAGATGATTAATATTGTGGTTGCTAATGTAGACTATCAAAAATGCTTTACAAAAAACTAAGGACTTGCCAAACCTACCTAACACGTTAAAATGTATTTGTATTATTATAAGCGGGTCAAGCATATAACTGTGAGGGCCATCCCGCAGAAGACATGCATTTATTCACGTACACCGGTCTCTGGGAAGGTACAGTACTTTAAAAAACCATAACTAATGTAGAATTGTTTCGTTTATCTCCGCGTCCGCATCCTGAGTTTACAGTGCTGAATAAAGGTGTTCTTGATATCATAAAAACGTCTCTTTTGAAAGAAAAGGTAATAATTTTTTATTCTATTGTAGATTATTAATATTGACTATATCACAGGCTATTGTAAATAGATTTAAATAAAAGCGCGTGTTTATTATTGCGGGTACATTATCTAAATTATTGATAATATGTAAAGATACATTTACAATTACGAAGATAAATCAAGTACACTAACGATAATATCGTATGAATGAATTACATCAACATAAATTTAATTGTGTAAATTATTCTGTTTGGGAGTTTTAAATATTTGCTAATTTTTCAGCGTTTATCCCGCGTATTAAGTACTTACTAATTTTGCAGGTCGCAAAATAATTTTAGTAATAATTAGGCAACGTTTATCCTGCGATTATTTCGATATAAACAATATTTTGTTCGGTAAATGACATTCTTAATTCATTCGTTTTATTCAATTGTTGAAATTCTTGTAAATATTTGCACATTGTGTTTATTTCCAAGATCGTTGCAGCGTAAGTCCTGCTTTAACTTTCGTTTTCTTGCTTCAAGCTAATTTTTGCTTTTTATATCGTATTATAATTTTTTGGATCAATATTTAATGGAGCTAAAATATTTGCTTGTAACGTGAACTCTTACCGAAGTTCAATGCTCTTAGTTATTAATGTTTTTTTTTAAGAATAAAAAAGTGGAATATAATTTTTTTAATAAATCTAACCACTAGAAGAATCGGTAGCTATAGATACAATGTTCGTCAAAAATTTCATAACATGGACATACACTATGAATCCCAGCATTATATGTTTTTAGAAATGACAAACTTGCGAAAATAAGAGGAACAACTAGATAAGTAATTCAAATTCAAATTACGATGCCAAATACAGGCTGTTCCAATTAAAATTTAACAAAATTATTTTAGAATAGGTAACTAAAATGAGTTAGCTTTAATATACCTTCTAAAGTTTTTTATTAAACATTTTCACTTTAGTATAACATTTACTTAATTAACGAAAGAATACTACTTAAAACAGACAACTCAACTATACCAAGCAAGTATGTCCTTTAAATGTTGGTCTACATTTCCAAAATTAGTTAATACTTGCCTCTTTGTAGGCCGCGTTTCTTACGTAATGAACATGATATGCTCCGCATATTTTGCACTTCCAAGAATGGTTTTCAAAATAAGTTACTCCGCTCTTTCTTGCATACTTTTGAAAAATTATTCAAGATTTGCAAGCGTTAAATACTTACGCATAGGTATTTACTACAACGCTTCGAGGCGCAACATAAAGGTGACAATATTTGTTAAAACTATTCTGATACTGTAACAGTAGTAGTACAAATAGAGTACAAATGTTTTAACAAAAACCAGATATTTAGATACTCAGTTTTTGTTTGATAATCGCTTGCGACAGTTTCAAACTAAAACTGATTTTGACCTCTCAATTTTTTACCGAACAAAGCTGGATAATTGGATAAAATCGTAGTTGTGCCAGCTTTATTAATGATAAGCGTTCGCGACTGCCAAAAATGCGACCTCCACCGATAACATCGCAAATGTTCACTAACTGTACGATTGTACAATCAAGGATATAGTGCAAGAACGCCTTTGTTGTAACGTCAATTGAACATATGTATGTAAGCTATTTATTCGTTGACTTTCCTGCTTGTCCACCTGGGATCAAGAATATAGTTTGATGATGTCCAAAACCCTGCTGAATTGCCTTAAACAGAAGAAGTCGTAACTGTTCATGAAACTTCTATCCAATATTTCTCTTAGTAGACAGAGAAATAGTCAAGACAGTAAATTGCAAAGTTTTGAAATAGCTATTTCATTGACCAAAAAAGGAATGACGTGTTTTTCTGGCCAGAGAATTGTATTAATCGACTATCTTGAAAAATGTGAAACTGTAACGGGATTGTCTAACACAACATAACTTGACCGACCAACTAAGCATAAGCTGCAAAATAACGACCCCATAGAAATAAGAAAGTTCCGTTTCATCAAGACCACGCATCTGTTCATATTGTGTGGCAATTATCTTAGCCGACCTTGAGTGTCACTCACTGTATCTCCGCAGTAGCATTTATCCTAAGAAATATTTACCTAGTACGCAATAATTATTTATGCAGTAACAAGATTTAAATTTCTAATTTAATTCTTGCTGCAAAACAGCAACACTCAAAAATGTTCGCCAATTCTTTTCTTATATTACATTCAATAGATTCATATTTTTTCTCGCCAAACAGAATTAATAATTCATGAAAATATACGTTTGAAATATTATTATTTCAATAATAATTTGCATTGTGTTCTTAATTGTGAAACCCTGAATTGATTGATTGAACTTTAAGCATAGAATGTGCAGGGCTACGTCCTGTCGGAACCACTTTAATACATGTAAAAGTGATCCGCCGCATTCTGAAAGCACTTACCTTTCGTATTTATTTATCCTGCTGGAAGGAGTCACGTCCTTCCACGAGTACTTGGAAGGTCACGTCAAGACCTCATTTATCCAGACTTTTTGTTTTAGCAAATTTTTATGATTATTTTTCATTTAAACAAACTCCCAAACATTTTTATCCGAAAGCTTTAGAATAACAGTTTGGTGTTTTAAATCCTTCTCCAAACTCCTCTTTACTCCATGCATTGTCAGTGTTAGGGTGGTTAAAATACGTCCCAAACAAGAAGATACAAACTCCAGTATGCATTCCATGTCACATCTTGAAGGAAACTAACTCCGCTTCGCGATTCCTGTTGGTTAGGAAAATTTCTGTATTTTTTTACTGTTTTTTTTTTGTATTCCTGCTAATTTTTTTCCACAAGAACAAAATTTCAACTATGTAACAACGATGAAACCATGGGAAAACGTTAAAAATACCTCAATGACCCACGGGAACTGGTTTTTAGCGCTAAAAGAACTTCAAAATCCTAGTAAAATCAAATATGTTCAAACATTTCTAAAATAACTTACAGTTGGAATTTTTTGACTTTTTTAGCGCTAGGGTAATATCGGCAGTCCTACCAGAACTACGAAAAAGCCGCCATGCACAGATAAAGGTGCATCCTTACTTCCCGTCCTTCCACTAATTTACAATTTTTCATCGATAACATTTCGTTGATCACATATTTATTAATCCTCGTTTTATTTCTTACACGTCATAAATATTTCCAAAATAATGACTAATATGTATGTACTTACATACTTTTGACGAGGCAGAATTTTAGTGTGCTTCTATTATTAGCAGGATTTGTCTTTATGTATGTGTTTCCGGTCATTGTTGCATTGAAATATGTATAAATGTAAGCAGTAGGTATCAAAATAAAGTCTGTATCAGCATTGTTTATTTTAAATAATTTTTACTATTCTTGATGCTGCTATCTAAATATAGTGCATATTACTCAATAAAGAAAACATGTAACATACATATATAAATATGTATGTTACATATGTACTACATACCATTCGGATTGTTCTGATGTCAATTCCTTGGTTTTTATAGTTTTGTCATTATAAGTTAAAACTTGGACGTTAATTCTAAGAAAAAATATTTACGCCGATAATCTACAATATACAGCAGATAATGTTCGTATTCACGAGACCAGAAACACATTTCCTGGCACATAATCTACTGTGAAAAAATAAATCAATTCTGGCGTTAAACATTTATACATTTCGGAGAAATTCATAAGTATGTACAGTTTCTACCGAAAAAAAGGTAACGACCTTCGAGAAAATGTGTGTGACGAGCTTATGTAGGACGGACTATAGCTTTCCTACGGCTGCTGCGTATAGACATAAACAAACATTATCTATGATTCATTGAGTATTTATCCAACAAAAGGTTATTCATTTCCATAATTTATTTTTTGTTATCAAAACACAGACATGTAGACGTTGACATATTTTGACGTATTCCTTGGTAAAACAGATATTCTGTTTCTAGATGTTCTTATTGGTTTATTAGAATATCTTACTTCGTATATACAATGTGTCCCGTATTCTTTTATTTAAACCTTCGAAAGATAATGTAAAGTATACTAAATTAATGACTAAAAACAGTAAAAGTGGTAGGTTAGTTTTGTTTCGTTGCCTACATACATACATATATTGGCAAAGAAATAAAACTAAAACTAAAACCGGTTGTTTACTATTCGTACACTATCATTTTCTGGAGATCCCTTGCAATTAGACTAATTAGACAAAAATGTTGTCAACAATACCTCAACTAGCGAATTAATCGAATGAATCTTTCGTAAATGTAGTTGTATGTACAGTTCAACCTGAAAATATATAACTAATATTGCGATTCAGATTGTTAACTTTTTTGCGGTAGAAGCTGCACATATTTCCTACCAAACTTTATAATGAAAAAGTGTGTGTGCGTGCATATAGAGTGTTATTACCACCATATCTCCATATAGATATATCTAAAATTAGGTGCACGAGTTCTCAGTAGTCCTAATAAGTTTTTAAGAGAAAATACGTCATTAAATAACATTTTTGTAAGAACTAAGAATTTGAAATACATACGTACTTTGTCGTCAAAAATGTCAAAAAATTACAAGCAATAATGTTTAGCGTAAATTGAAGTAATCTTTCAACTGGGTATGTATGAATACATTTGGAAGGCAAAATGGGAATATGACCACGTTTTCTTTTATAAAACGCAATAAAAAAATTGATAACGATGATGTCATGTCTAAACTCAAATATTCCGATTTGCAATTAATACTGCATGAACTTCGTACTAAATATCTAGCAATTTTGAATAATTGAGACTATTTATACTTGGACTTCGATCTGTACCGGCCCAATTTGTATAATGTTAAAGTGTAGATACATTGTATGTATGTACGTAATAGAAAAAAATATGTAGGTTCGTGCTGGTAAACATTGTATAATTCAATATTCGCGCTACTACATACTTTTGTTTGCCATTTTTGATTAAATATCCTGTTAGGATGCACCGCTACATTAACCTTTGAAACGAATTATCTTGTTATGAAATGTTTTTAACGTAATGTATGTATGTCGATATGTATATATGTAGTACATATAACAACATATGCGTATTTAATAGTATTTACACAGCAGCCGATAACAGAGAGAAGTTAAGATAAAGTTGATGTTATTTCCGTGTGCTTTGTTTTTTCAGACTTGCAACTTTATCGATTATGATTCTGATCTATTAAATGTAAGAACCAAATTACAAATGTTTAGTACACGTCATTAATATTTCCAAAATATATGCTATTGTTATATGCATCATGTCATTAATCTTTTGGCTAACCATTTAACATCGGTTTCTTAACCTAATAGAAACTCACATATGTATACACAATCACTCTTCTTAATTTGGCCAGATGGTATAAAATTAATAAAAGTTCTACAAATACTATCATGTACCTATTTGTGACGTAAAAATCCAACAGCAAGAGCAATTCTAGGAATATACATACATATGTATGTAGTAATGATAACTAAAACTTGTTCATCAAAGAATCCAAGCATCCGATTTACTAGTTTTTCCAAACCTGTGCAAAATTCGCTGCTCTTATTCGTTGTTTTACAGTTTTTCTCTCAATGTGTCTTTCGCGATTTTTATTCATTTTACCTTTAACCTCCTATTGTGTTTACTTCATAATTTTATACGTTCATTATCTGTTGGTGTGAACGCTCAGGACGTGCACGGCACTGTACACTACCCTTCCGCTGACATGCCCGGTTGATATCACATTAGATATTTATATATACCTTTGCAGTGATTTGTTGTCCTTAATAACCTTTTTCGTAAAGTATAATTACAACGTTTTTCTTGAAACGTGGGCCTCCACTAGCAACCTTAGAATAAATATTTTAATGATAAAGCGACAAAAAAATGAAATTTCTAAAACGTAGATCTAGAGTATCGATGCCAAGAAATCGATACTAGGGTAGCATTCCGAATAAAGCAATATCAAAGTACTGGCAGGAAGAAATCAATAACGTAGCATCCATACCTTTTGACAATTAACCGATACCGGGCATAGAATTGAGACATCAATACGCGATAACGAAAATGTTTATATAGTTCAATCCTATTTGTTTTAACGTGCCCACTGCACAAAAAGAGTAAAAAGACAGATATTTAAAAAAACTGTCTAAAATCTTAGAGTGATAATTTGCTTTGCTGAACATGCAACCATGCAACACATTAGGTGTGGAAAGTTGATACTTCTCGCTACTAAAAAGAACATGTAATGAAAAAAGTAAATTATTGACGTTTGTATATAAGCGATGGCAATTCTTCACACTTTATTGAAAATATTCCACTACAATTGGACTATTTGTCATTAACAGTTAGAGCGAGTACATGGTTTCCATACGATGAATGTTCTGCTGACTTTGCACTAAATGTTCAAACAAGTTTATATCAACACGGCCCTAATCGATAAATCGCAAGAACAAGTTCAATCTCGGCCTATTGGATTTTGAGATTCCATTATGCTTACTGCAACAAATTATTATGGCAAAAATAACTTTCTGCATCTTAGTTCAGCGATACATTAGATTATTAGATTTCCTATCCAGCGGACGATCGCGGGCAAGAAATTCGTTTATCTAGACACACAATTGTTGTCGCATACTGACATGCGTATTTCAGTTGATATCATACCTCCTTGCGGTGACTCCTTCACACATCTCTCAATAAAGCGCGTTCTGAGTGGTAAGTACCAGTCGTTCTAAAAATGGAATATATATGTATGTACGTCGAAGCAGAAACTGTTTATGGCAATATAATTTTACGGTGGGAATTCTGCGGAAATAAATAGATGTAGTTGTTAGATAGATACATATGTAGATCGCTCGCTCGATAGCTATTTTGCCAATACAATCGTACAGTAGAGTATAGCGTACACAGGTTAGGTATCGACCGCTCGAAGGCGTTCACACTGTATGGGATTAAAAATAAGATGTTGAAAGAAAGTAACGACTCGTTAGACAGAATATTAAAATCGCAGAGTAATCGGTCAATAAAACAAACTGCAAGGCTACATGCTCCTTTGTTTATTCCTCAATATTTCGTTATAACACTGATAACATCATCAGCAGGAGAAACTCCAATTGCATAAAACAAGCAAGTCACAAATTTGTTGATTAACAAAATTATTATACTCACAACTAAAGTTGGCACATTGGCAAAAACATCAATAACGTATGATGAAGGTATATAAGTGTGTCGAAAAAAATCACAACCTGAATGTAAAAGGTAAAACCATTAAAAGATTTAAAACACTCACCTCAAACTAATATAAAAAAATTATAGAAAAAAGACTCTCTTATAATTCTTACTTGAAAACATGGAATAAAATTAATAAACGATTAAAATTTGATTCTATACAATTTCTAGAAACTATTCAGACAGGAAGTAAAATCGTAGATGTCTGTTAAAAATCAATGGCCGTCAATGGCCATACGTTTTAAAAATAGAGGTACCTTTGCGTTTTCTTTAATAATGTTATGACAATAAAATCGATGTTATGTTGAAGTTAGAATGAAAAGGGCGTATTTAATAGCAGCCCCCGATCGGTAAATGAAAATTTAATTTGAGGAAAAGTCGCATTGAATGAAATCAATGTAATTACTGCAATTATGTGATGGCGCTTTAAGCTCTTTCGTAAAGGCTACTACAAAATTGAGTTCTTTTCTTTTATTTGTGATAAATTGGTGGTCCTAAAAAGGACTTTTTTGAGAGACAGGAGAAAATGTATTACAGGAAAGGCTCGATGTGTTGCCCATTTTCACGAACACACGACTGTAATCGTCGGGTAAATCCTGCACAGATCAGCTGGCTCTGTACAGTATGTGTCGAAGTTTGTGACATGAGAAATAATTGTTTTTCTCGTTTACGCTTACAGATAGACCCAAGGTGTATTATATGTTTTTGTTTCTAAATCGTTGTAGCTATCATCCCTTAAAAGCATGCTTTGTATATCGCGGACACCCCGTATGTATGAATATATAGGTAGTGCTAAGATTTCCTGTGTCCGTTTTAAAATTTACGCTCATCATTACATTTTATCACAAGTCCACAAAAAAAAAAA
>ML215876.1:0-13606 GCA_004785975.1 Popillia japonica | reverse complement strand
AATGTGATGCCCCAATTTTCTGTTTTAGATTTTTGTGAAATGCAACACCTAGTCTACTGTTATTTTTCATTCCTTGTTTTCAGTTAGGGATTTCTGATCAAGTACGCACAGTTGCTGCAAGATATCTTTTATCTTAGCTGACTAACTTCACGGACAAAAGAGTAGCTGTGCGCTAAACTTTCAGTTTCTTAGCCTAATAGATTTTGGAGGTATGTCTAGCTAGAGTGACCCTTCAGTAATTGACAACTGGATTTATTTCTAAACAAACAGTAATGATATGAATGATGGTGGGTCAAACAGGTTAGTAGACATCTTTTCGTCTAGGGAGTGAAGCAGCAGTGGTTTCCCAAACTGTATTGTTTATTGAGATTATCCACTGCAGCTCTTGTTGTGTGTGTATTTGCAGAACCTCCGAACAAAATTGCTTTTGTGAGGTGGTAGATTATTTGCCCAAACTATGCCCAAATCATGAAACCAAATAATGTTAGAGATGGTAGCTCAAAAAATGGCCTAAAATCAACGAAAACCTATGAAAAATGCAAAAATCACAGCAAAATATATATTTAAAAACAAAATAGCAATAATCCCCAAAAGAGGAAAAGAGATCAGGAGTCCAGAAGTTTGAAGATGATTTCCATTAAGAAAATATTAGTTTTTATTTAGATTGTTTCTCTGTAGTAATTTAAATAACAGAAAAAAATATACACTTTTTAACACATAGATAATCTGCTCACTAAATCATTGGATCTACAGAAGATATATAACATGCAGAGTTGATTAACAAAGTTCGAGCACAAAACGATACCTATACAAGTAGATGTAAATATTATTTAAAAATATCAAAAATAATGATCTTGTAGGAAGCTGGAAAAACGAATTTATTAATTCATTCTTATGACTCCAAACAAAAAATCTCTAACTGAGGTTTGGACTAATAATGGAACTTCCAAAAAAAACGTTTAAATCTTTTATTTAAGGCCAAATTTTCGCCGAGAATTATCGGCTTCTTCATGGCATTAAATGAATCACTAAGACCTCGTTGATGTTATAAATGTGCAATTTAAGAAGATAAATGATGAAGAAGAATATTAAAACTCAAATATTAAGCTAAGTCATATGTTCACAGATAAATACATCAACACCTCAAGCAAGACTATTTAGAATTGTAAGAATTTGCAATCAATTGGAACTGAAAAAAAAATAAGGATACTCAGAACAGATTTTACAGGGTGCAGTCCTGAAAGGTATTACAAGCCTGATCCACTTTTTAGTCTTCTAGTTTACAGATGTATGTTATATGCCTCTTCTATATAGAAAAAAAAATTAACTTACAAGGGGAACACCAGGGTTGTCCGACACGGATCATGATGGGTCTCAAATATGTTATAGAGAGAGCTTCTCTGAGTATCCAGGTACATACGAGCTTTTATACTAACACGCTCTAGTTTATGAGAAAAATTTACATCGTTGTGCACTTTCTTTCTACCGGTCGTTTTGAGAAATAGAAGAAGTGGAGACGCGTATGAGTCTATGAACGGTGTATTCTACAATATTGGTGGGGACGTAGCTCCCTTCACTTCCTCGCCGCTTTAAATATCCTATGACTCAAAACGACCGGTATATCGTTAATGTTGGTCTCCGTATAAGCAAGCGTGAGTAGCGTTGTTGACTGGATATACCCTTGCCACCCTGGTGGCTGGCGTTCGATTCGTGCCGGTGATTTTTTTTTTTTCATCTTATTTAGTTAGTAGCAACAAAGAAATGCAAGTACTGAATGTCTAGGAAAACTTTTAGACCTACAAACTTCTTTTTGGAGAAAGTTGGCAGTAACTGATATGATATATACATATACAGGGTGTCCCAGCGAGACCGTTCATTAGAAGTTTGCGAGGTTCTCACGAAAATATTAATTTGAAAATTTTGAACTATATATAGTTGGTTGTGCTCTCTGCAATTAAAATATTTTTAGATTTCTAGCGTTACCGGTTACACCGGAAGTCGCCATCTACATTGCTATTTTTAATGGAACACCCTATATATTTTTACATATTTGGATTTGCCTATTATTAAGCTTTACAAATATCTTTAATTTTTGCAATTTGATATGGGTATTTTGTAGTTATTCGATGTTTTCTAAAAAAAATTGCTGTAGCAGACATTTATTCAAAAAACACTCGATTTTTCGAATATGGACTTAGGATTCATAGTATGCTTAAACAACATGTTGGAGTATGTCTTAGCACCGAGAATGGCTGTTTAAATTGTGTGGTTACCTAACTATGGCACATTAACTTCCCGAAAATTTGAAGAACCATAACTTAATTTTTTCAAATGGCACCCCCGATTTTTTATTATTTAGTCGTGTTCAGCATCTAATTATACATCTTTTATATTCCACATGTCCTATACCTGAAATTCATAGTTTAGGAGATAATTAGAGTTTTTGAAGAATGCACACATAACTCATCGATCCTTATCTTGTGTGTCATGGAAAATTAGCGTTCTCAAAGATTTATTGCTAAAATCTAACGTCAAACTTACGCTTCGTCGTTTGATGTTAGTAAATTAATAATTATCCGTTAAGTGCCTTTACATTATTGCTATAGAGTTGAAATATAGAACAATAAAGAAAACAATGTTTACACAAATCAAGAAATTCACACAAGTTAACTCTGTCGTTGGGGTCTTGAGGATGAAGGTCTCGCACTAATGAAAACTTGTAGTCGTGGAAGTGATGCTTTTTCAAAATTCTATCTACTGAAGACTTACTGATTTGCAGATCTTCTTCGGCAGCTCGAATTGAGGCGCTGGAATTGGCCTCGAAATAAGTTAAGGTATTCAATTCTTCATCCTCATCATCAACTACACTTTTTGTCGGTTTAACGGGTGAGCAATTTGACCAAAACGCACAACATTTGCTTCTATTCTTCTAAATTTACCTTTGTCATCCGAGGTTCTACTAAGAACTTTATCGCACTTTCCCGATATAAAAAGTAAATTAAGTATTTCTTGATTTGTATAAATATTGTTTTCGTTATCGTTATCCATTTTAACTGTAAGTAACGGCGAAGTGTAACTTTGACATTAGACTTTGACAATAAGTCTTTGAGAACGCGTATTTTTCATGGCACACTAAATAAGTATCGATGAGTTATGTGTAACCTGTGCACTTTTTAAAAGAAGCTAAGCATCTCCTAAACTATCAATTTCAGATATAGGACATGTTGGATATAAAAGGTGTAAAATTAGACGCTGAAGATGGCTAACTAATAAAATATGGAGGGTACCACTTGAAAAAATTAAGTTATGGTTCTTCAAAATTTGTCAAAGTTAACATGCCATAGTAAAGTAACCATATAGGTTAGACAGCCGTTCTCAATGCCAAAACATACTCCAACATGTTATCTGCGTGTTGTGAATCCTAAATTGATAATCGAAAGTCCTCTCCGATTTTTTGAATAAACGTCTACTATAGTATTTTTTTAGAAAACATCGAATAACTACAAAACGCCCAAATAAAATTGCAAAAATTAAAGATATTTGTAAAGCTTAATAATAGGCAAATCTAAATATGTAAAAATATATAGGGTGGTCCATTAAAAATAGCAATGTAGATGGCGACTTCCTGTGTAACCGGAAACGTTAGGAATCTAAACATATTTTAATTGGAGAGAGCACAACCAACTATATATAGTTCTAAATTTTCAAATTAATATTTTCGTGAGAAACTCATAAACTTCTAATGAACGGTCTCGCTGGGACACCTGTATATATATGTATAAAGCACATTCATGTTTTATGAAGGAAATGCATGAATTATTTGGTTAGTTTGCATTATGTGATAATTGAAAACATTGTACACCAACATTCGAATTGACAATCTTGTTGTCAATGGAAGTAATTTTATAATTTGCATCATGAAGAACAAATATCTATTTGAAGCTTCTGATTTTGCTTTTACTTTTGTTTTTAGATAATAGAAGTAACATTACAATTTGCTTAGACTATTAGAGTTTAACAAATTCAACTTCATGTATATTCTTATTTATCTTTAACAATCATCTACAGCCGATTAATATTTGATAGCCTATAATGATGAGCGAATAAACAGACTGTTTTAAAACAGCAATTTCACGGTTTTTAATCATGGAGTATTATTACCAATTTGTAAGTATACGACTGAATCAACTACAGTTTAACGCTGGAGTAATAAATTTATTATAAAAAATATGTGAAATATGTCGGTAGAACGACTTTATTATAATATAATGTTTTAAGCGTGTAGTTATGCAGAAAAGCAGTAACGTTAGAAGACATTTAAGTCTCTTACGCTCTACGTAATTGTAATTACTCTTTCGATATTAAATTTAATATATATCGCATAATCAATTAATTGAAAAACAGGTATTAATGTTACTATCTACATACATTTAATTTTAACTGATCGGTGATTTCTTAAACAAACAGAAGAGCAGATTCAAGTAACGGCCTTGATGTCACAGAACTTATATACCTATATAATATCTTAGTAGGTTTTGAATGTAATTATAACCGTTTTTTTCACTCAACTTGTTTAAATTTATAACTGTGATATGCGTTGCGTAATGTTTGTCTTTCATTGCAGTATTTACATAAACTTGTTATCATGGAAAGACTGGTTTTAACATAATCCAGTCGATCGACATATCGCGAGATATTTTGTTGGAAATTGCAGTACTTTCAATATTGCGAGTAGATAATCCCCTATATGTGTATTGATCCGGACAGTAAAGCTCTGGGATATCTTCTTATTTAAATATTGATATGTGTACGTACACGATATTCGCGTTTCACATGAAAATCATTTCCAAAAATTGGGAAAAGTTATCGCAGATAACTCTGAAATATACAGGAATTGTGTGTAGCGGTCATATTAGTTGAATTAATTCATTATAATTAATGTTAAAAATTTGATAAACAATTATGTCTATAATCTAGAAAATCCGCTTAGGGTTTTTCGCATTTTAACTTTGATTAGGATTTCTTGGATTTATATTCAATGTTTGGCGTTTTGTGAGCGAAATTAAGTGAGAAAGTTCATTCAATCCCAATGCAATTGTTGTAAAGTCAAAACTCATCTCCTAATACCACCATTATCAGGGGCATTCAGTTGTCAAGTACATTGGCATCATTTCAGATACCAACTTGACGCGCAGACACCATTCTAGTTCAGATTCTGCTAACTTTCTTTCTTCGAGAATAGTTCTGACTTCTTTCTCATGCTGGAAGAATTCGCCGAGCTTTAAAATCAAAGTTCTTCACTAACATCATTCTTTCCAATCGATTTTTACCTTATGGTGCTCTGATCTGGTCTAAAATCTGTTAATCCCAAAAAAAAATGACTCAGCATTTTTTAAAACGATGTCAATGCTGGTTGAATACGATATGCCCCCAGTCAAGGAAATTTTAGGGAGTCAGTTAGGGTCGCAACTTTTAGCATTTCGGTACAACAAACCTTCATCCAAACTTTCCGTGGGGACCAGCTTTCTCACGACAAAGAGACTAAAGAATGTTTTGGCCCATCCTTATCCTAAGATGAAGTCTGATTTTTCATTTTTTGAACATTAGCAACATTTTGAACATTTTTAAGGAATACGAATGAAGAATTGATTTACTGCCTACTTGGACAGTTGACCCCGATTTTGAACGATGTACAACATACTAATCACCGTAAAATCTTATGATGAATACGTCAGTATATAACTTTTTTCATGAAAATATAGTTTCTCATTTTTTTTTGGCTTTAGTTAATCAACCTAACTTAATTCAGTAATGCTCAATAACCAATAGTTGGGCTTGGAAACTTGGTATACGTTTGGGTTTGTTTTTGCTCCAAATCCCACCAACGCTTCATGCCAAAAACGTTCAAACACGTTGTTGGACATGAGGTAGGTGATATGCTAACGTCATTGTATAGAATTAGGATTAAATTAGAATAGGTGCATTGTCCAATAGAATTAAAATGTTAAAATTTAGATTTTATTTGAAACAATAGTTTTTAAGTTCGGGCACAGCAGTAACTCTTGCCCAGTGTCGGAACAGAGTCGCTATTATGTCTATACGCAGGCATGCAGTGTATTCGGGTGAATCCCCGATATATTTCAACTGTACCGACGCATATCGAATCATAACAACGCAAGCTAGATTTACAGTCCTGTATTTTCGATTCAACGCAAATCGAGTCCCAAATTTCTGGAATTTGACTCTTCTGGCGTCCCCTTCAGTTGCTACCCTTCATCTGGCTGTACTTCTTCTTGAGATGTCATTTTGGCGGTCCTCATGTGTCGGTGGCGTGAGTCACACAATTTGTAATTCCTTGAGTTAGAAGAACACAAAATTGAATTAGTATCAGATCATTAATTATTGAAGCCAACCCAAATTTTTATTTTAGTAGTCTGGTCTTTGTCCGATTGCATTGCCCACTACTTGGGTATTGCCCACGGGTGTCTTTCACAAAAATTCAAGCTGCTATGTAATCTCGGAGAATACTCAAAATACTCATGCATACTAATCTTTGGTTCCAAAACGTTCCCATACATTCCGCCACGTTCTAAAACCTTTCCGCACATTCCGCAACATACCTGTAAGGCAAAATATAGCTTGCAGGACACAATTTTGCGCTCATGCCAGTGGAGCGATATTGGCTGAGGCTACTACGGCCTAGGCTTGGCCAGCAACGGTTTGAATAGATAAGTATGTTTTATGTGCTTCATATTGTGTTACACTGGCATTAGAATCAAGTTTCCTGTGGTGTAACCTTTTTCTGTTTGTTAAATAAATAAATAAATAGACCATCGTGGCCACATGGAATTAAATTAAACTAAATTATCTAGATGTATCTGGTTGATAGTCTTGCTTCTAACTTCATCTGGGTGATTAGCCAGAGTCAGCCTACTATCTGCATTCAATCTTCTTGCTTCAGTCGAGTTTTGTCCATAGAATGCAGATCTTCCACAGCTGATAACAACTATCAAACTATTGCCACCTTAATTTCTCTAGCAAATTCACAATTCGAACTAAATTGTAGCGACTAATGTAGGTACTACAACTTAAAGTTTGGTTACTGAAGCCTTGCTAAATTGATTTATTGCTCTTTTGCACTTTATACTTAAGATATTGGATGTACATATTTCTCATTTGACACAACACATTCTAAAAACCAACTCTAACATAGTCAGAAGTCACCTGCTTTCCTTGGTGTGTCCAAAAAGCATGTTGTGTCTTAGAACCAAGTAAGTGGTGATCACTTACCTGCATTTATACTTCAAATTTGTACTTGCATTAGTTATAGAGGAATGACATATTTGAAAATTTATTAAAATTAATCTATTCCAAACTATTCTAGTCGCACTACATGGCTAACGAGTAACATCTTCTCAAATGTGATGTCTAACAGAAGCCATCATAGATCAGGATTGGAAAAATAGAAAGAGAACTTTCGACGACATGAACAGTCTTCTATCTAAGATGGCCTACATTTTTGGTCCTAACAAATGGTCATGAGATGTCAAAAGAAGACATTGCAAATAATGTTGTAAATAGGAATATGCTGCATGACATGGAAACTGCAACACCAAGAGGTGCGAGTTTTTTGACCAAACTTGGTAGAAACGTATAACTAGTCAAAGGCAATAATTGATCAAAATTTCAAACAAAAAAAAACAAAAGACTAACACAATTTAACATAATTTTTATTAATAATGTGTCGAGCCGCCCCTATTAGTTTCACACTCCCTCACTCTTCGTGGCATTGATTCGACTAGGTGGTCGATATCTTCTTGGGGTATGGTGTCCCAAGCAACCTGTAATTCATGCCGGAGAGCTATTAGTATCTGCGGGGAATTGGCTAAATTCATAAGTTTTCGTCCCATAATGTCCCACACATGTTCTATTGGCGAGAGGTCGGGGGATTTGAGTGGCCATGGCAAGATATTGACAGGAGCGTCTTCGAAGCGATTTATAGAAATTCTCGCTACGTGAGGAGGGGCATCATCCTGCTGGAAAAGTGGGTCTTCGAGCGTTTGAAAATGTGGAAGAATATAGGGTTCTACCACCTCATCAATGTAACGCTGGGCGTTCATGGTGGTTTGGATGAACACCAACTGAGACCTACTCCCATATGCTATAGCACCCCATACCATAACACCCACTGCTCGCTGCACATGCCTTTCAACGGAAAACTGAATATCGCGACGTTCCCCACGTCTTCGTCTGACCCTCATACGGCCATCATGCATCCCTAGACAAAATCGAGATTCATCACTGAACACCACCTTATGCCACTCCACGATCCAATGCATTCGCAATCTACACCACTCCAAACGTTGCTGTCGGTGTTGAGCCGTAAGTGGTAACAGAAGATGTGGACGATAAGATTGTAACCCGAAACCTCTAATTCGACGATAAACGGTTCGAAGGGTTACAGGACGACCTTGATTACCTAACCACACGTCAGCAATTGATCTGGTACTGTAGAACCGGTCTCCTAGTGCCATTAGGCGAAAGCGCGGTCCTGTATCTCATTAGTTCTTCTTCGGCCTCCGGTTCCTCTTTGGCGTCTTTCCTGACCCTCCCTAGTCCATGATTGATAACAGCGCATAATGGTGGATTGGTTCCGGTTAAGGCGGTTTGCAATTTCCCTGTATGAAAAACCACCTTCTCGCAAACCAACAATTCGACCTCTGTCGAATTCGCTTAATTGGCGATAATTTCCATGTTGCCGCACTCTAGGCATAATAAAACTCTTTAAACACGTTAAGCAAAGGTATAATAAGACAAAACCGTTGAAATTAATTTGAAACAAACAATAAATACACCACGCATTAATGTCAGCGAAAACTGAATGAAGTGTCAGATGTGCCGTGACCACTTGATCTATCGCAACAAAATTTTAATCAATTATTGCCTCTGACTAGTTATACGTTTCTACCATTTTTGGTCAAAAAATTCGCACCCCTTCTTGGTGTTGCAGTTTCCATGTCATGCAGTATATACTATTGGTTAAAAATCTGTCACAATTTTCAGAAATTTTAAGACTCCCAAGATATGAGCAATGCTTTAGAAAGACACTTTTTTTCTTAACAGAAGTTAAACACGGATTCTATCTATTGATTCTTTATAGGGTACAGAGTGTAGAGTAATCTTTCAGTCACCAATGACAGCTTTTCTGTCCCTTCAAAGAGAGGCCTTCAGAGAGGTTAGTACTAATAACTAAAAATTAAAGCAATTATGAACCAAAACGCCATTTTCTACTACAGTGGTCTTTGCAGCTATTTCTAGTTAGCACTATTTACCCGCTAT
Organism: Popillia japonica; assembly: GCA_004785975.1. Lineage (NCBI taxonomy): Eukaryota > Metazoa > Arthropoda > Insecta > Coleoptera > Scarabaeidae > Popillia > Popillia japonica. The sequence continues at coordinate 4,267 of ML215876.1, read as the reverse complement.
GCGAAAGCTTTTAACTGCCTCAATGATAACATATTATTCTACAAGCCACAGAATACATGGGCTTTAATGGACTGTCACTCCAGCTAGAAAGTTCCAATAAATATGGTCATGGTGTGCCTAAAGAATCCATTCCTGGATTCGTTACACTTTTCTCAATAGTCCTATCTGTTCTTACCAATAACTCAACTCTGCATGCTGATAATATCAACTGCATGGTTTCATTTAAGGGTTTCATTGCAGGTACTGGCAAGACCGGTCATTTTCATATGCCTATAAAGCATTGGGTGCTGACTAATCACCTTCTACCAAAAGATTACGTAATCAGGTAATCAGGACCTCTTTATTATACTATTTTTACTAGTAAGAGGAAAGAAAAAATTAAAAACATATTTCTTCAAAGTAACTTCCTTATTCATTTACATCCAAATCCTTATATAATCTTTCCATCGCCTCGTACCACCACGACGAACAGAATAATAGAATAAATTGAGAAAATTTACACGTTTCAGGAACGACGTCAACAATTTGATTCTTTCTATCTGCCATGCTGCCGCCGGGGAGAAAAAATAATAAATTGCTACCGTAACTGAAACAGAAACGAAGCTCTTCCACTCTCTTTTCTTACAGTTCTTCGTTCACTTCCTCATCTTCTTCCTGCTCGCTTTTCGTTTTTCTCTCTCAGAAACTAAAACTTAAAACACAATGTTAACATATTTACGAGAGTTAACCCACCATTTTCGCTTATCAGGCGGGCAACCACGTCATTTTTGATTCTTTTTTATACGCGGATATATATTCTATACCGCAACGATCGAGCTACATACGTCCTACTAACTCAAGATTTTGATGAAATGAAACGACGAGCGTATACAGCGATAGCGCCATCTACTGCGAAAGGGGCAACGATGGTGGTGAGGTGCGTTTAGGGCAACGCGGCGTCTACGTTGCCTTAGAAGCGAGTCAGAGGCAATCCAGCTTAACGTTACCGCCTAGAATGTTAAAGAAAGCGCGCGAAAAGAGACAAATTTCGTGCTTCGCCGAATTTTTAGATATAACTTATCGTAAAATTTTAAACGTATTTATTATTCGGTAAAGTTTGTTGTTGCATGATTAAAAGTTCTCAGTTTCGGAACTTGATATACGAAGGGTTGGGAGGGTGGGCAGAGTGGTGAATATGAAGGCAATTATTAAATAAGCGACCGCAGAGTGTCGTGACGTGCTCAGTGCGGGTTAATAGCGAGCTCGTTTTCCACGAATCGATCTCCTTTCTCGTCGAGATATCTTCGTAAAGGGGGGTATTACAAACCCGACTACCTCTTTCGACGGTGGCGTTTTATTTTCGGTACGTTTGAGCTTTCAATTGGAAAGCGGAATTGTGAACTGGTGAATGAAGTTCTCGGAATCTGCGCAAACATCTATACGGATGCAAATGTGTGTAGGTACTTTAATTACTAATTTTCCAGAATTCATATTTACACTCACAAAGTGGAGATAAAATATGTTTGCATGAACGATTAAGGAGAGATTGTCAACCTTGAGTTTTTTAGGAGGAATATTCAAAAAGCATTTCTGAGTAACTAAGTATAGGTAAGAGTAAGATCTTTGCAATTTTGTAGAATCTGTATACAGGTATCACCTAAAGCATCCATGGCCTGACAGCGCATGTGTGGCAAAGTAATTGGCTTCGTTTTCAGGCCCTTCCAACCAGTTTTTAATACCAGGAACCAGTTGGTATGTCCAGCAGCTACAGGTCACTTCATCCCATGCCAACTGCTATTTTCTAATCAGTTCTTGTCGGGCCTCTTCCGTAGGTGTCGCGGAATAGCGGACGTAAGTATTTAGCTAACCTGACTGTCGTCACCAGGGTAGCTCTGATTTCTTGCTCATTAAGCACATTGTGATTATATGCCACGCGCAAAAGAGTTATCGCGGAAAAGCTGTATATAAAAAAAAACATGACGTTCATAATTTGACAGTACATATCAACAGCATGTCGCATGCGCAGACCTGGGTAGGCCGTGGCCTGCGCAGGTTTTGTATGCGCCATCAATTATTCTGCCTCCGATATCGTGATTGCCGTTCTTCTGCTTAGGCCATGGTGTGGTTGGTGTACTTATGGCATTTGGTGTTGTGGTCATATATGCTGCTTCTGTCAGTTTCTTTTTAAATATAATGTTTCTCTCTTGCCAGGATTATCGTTTTGTTGAATTTAGTCATGTGTATTTCTTGCTAACTGATCAACTGTTTCCTTACTTTTGATAATAGACTGCCTTGGCATCCATCTCTACATGATTCTGTCACATTTTGGCAGTTTTCGAGCTCCTTTGGAGTACCCTGTCTAGTCTATTGATTCCGCACCTGGGATTGGCTGTTTGAAAGTATCTCTTGCTAATTTATTAATTATTTTATCACATAGCAACACTCATCTCATCATAATTGTATGTTCTGAGAGTTTTTCCACCTCCCTGCAGTGCTGCTAATTGCAGCTTACCGTTTTGTTTTTTTAATGGAAGAGAGGAAAATCTTGCATAAGATTACCACATCATGACCTCTCCCCAGTTCGGCATTATCGCTTTTCCACACCGGAACTCACTCTCGCATTTCATCACTGTGGAGCCGTCCCTTCTATCCTTGTGCTTGTTCTTTGGTCTGTATCATCGATCGTATTGTTCTACACGCCAGGTACCATTGCTCTTCTGATGCCATTAGGTTTCGTATCATTGTTGTCTCATTGAAACCTTCTCCCGACTCCCGCGTATATACTTCTCGTGCGTACTCCTACCTAGGACAAATAAAGAGTGTGTGTTCCACATCATTCGTGGCTCCACAGTAGTCTCATTGGTCCGAATTGGCTCTTTGCCTATCATGCAAATATTTACGGAAGCAGCCGTGGCCCGACAGAGCTTGGGTAAGGTAATAGTCTGTTTCATTGCATGGTCTTTCAACCCATTTTCGGACTTCTGGAATCAGCCTTCTTGTCCACGCTGCATATCTGCCAGTTTTACACTTGTCTTGCCATCTTTCGTAGAGTGCTTCTCTAGCGGCAGTTTTCCCAACTCCATCGTACCTCGCTCTTCTTTCCTCAACTAGAGGTCTAATCGGTGGTACTCCCGCGATTATGCCAACTCCTTCTGCCGATATAGTTTGCGATACGAATCACTTTCCTTATCGCGTCTGCTGTTTGCCTGCCTTCTCGGAATCCATACTGATTACTCGAGAGATTACCCGTTTTCTCTAGTTCCTCTTTCAGTCTGTCCAGCAGTAACTGTTCATATAACTTTCTCTCCACATCTAGTAGACATATGGGTCTAAATGAGTCGGGCCTATCAGTGGGTTTCTTCCCTTTCCTAAGCAACACTAGCTTCCCTCTTTTCCATGCTCCTGGAAAGATGGATCTACTCGCTAATTCGTTCGTAACCGTTAACACGTACTCCGGCCGATCTGCTACCACCTGTTTGACCACTTCCGCTGGGACATTTCCGGGGCCTGGTGTTTTACCAATTTTTGGTTTTCTGCAAACTTTTTGCAGTTCGGCAATCGTGAACTCCACAAACTTGGTTCCTGTTGCGCACACAAACGACACTGTATCATGAACAGGGAACAAGTAGTTCGCGATTTCCACCGTATTTGGCATTGTCAGGCAGACTTTTGGCGGGAATCCGAGCATTCCTTTCCTCATTATTTTGTAACCGTCTCCCCAAACATCTCTATCAACGGCATCACATAGTATTCTCCACTTTGCCCTCTTGGCTGCCTTGATTTTGGCTTTCATCTCGCGCTGATTCTCTTTGTATTCTTCCCATTTTTGTAGGCATAATGGTGATGGTTCTCTTCTTCTACTTCTAGTATAGAGTCGTCTCCAGCAGCTTGCCTATCAGGTAATATTTCGACCAATCTATGATCGTGCATCAGATCGACAAATCGTTGGCGTATTCGGTCCTATCAAAGGACCTACAAAGCAGTGAAAAATTTCTTTTGTATAAGGTTGGAGATGATTATTGACACACATATTATCCACTAGATTTTACTCTATAACACCATAGATCCTTTCTTGATTACAGTACTAACTGCATCGCAGGAAACTGAAGATTGGTCTCCATGGCTGCAGTGGCAAACGATGACATAGACCGCTTGGAGGGGGGAGGAGGGACGGTTCTTAGGCAAGCAATTATACTTGTTCTTTATGTGAAAAGCAGTTATCAACCTTATTATCCGCTGTAAGTTACTTGATGGTATCATTTTCTCTATCAGTTCTTCCTGTAAATTG
>SMLS01046707.1:0-13281 GCA_004785975.1 Popillia japonica | reverse complement strand
ACGACTAAAGTTCTCTTCTTTTGTAGTTAACATTATGTTATAGCGTACATGACTACGCTACTACGAGAAAATATTAAACTACAAAAGGACAAGGATGTTTGTGCTTTTCATATTTCGTGCTGTTTGTATTGTTACATGTGGCGCTACCTGTACGAGGGTAAATAAAGCGCGATAATTCAAATAATTAATAGATACATATGGGTAGAATAGACATGCGTGAATTATGAGCAAGATCAAGATATAATACGGGTGTAAGAAAGATATAGTTGTAAAACATGATATATATTTTATTTAGTGAATTAAATAAAAAGAAATAAAAGTATTCAAGGCGTATATTTTAAACAGATGTTTCTAGGACGTTCGTATTGTATATTTGTCTTTATTTTACCATATTTACCTCTCTTTTCAATACGAAAACTGGTTACTGAGTCGGTCTCATGAAATAATGCACGGACATAATTTCTCTACTAGCTATAAAATTTCTTGTTAGTTAAATTCCTTGAAGGCAACTTATGCCTACACCTATGTATAAAATACTTGTGATCGCGTCTGACTTTACTGCTAAGTTTGGAACTGAGATAAGCACCAACATATCCGAGGCAACAGCGTCCCAAAGAGCCACACAACAACCAAGTTTCAAGGCCAAAGTGTCATAGGATTCCGGTGGCTATACTACTCGCATTGTATTTCTCGACAATGAAACTAAATGTACTTGTAAACTCCCTGAAAAAGAAGTAATATACTACAATGATTGCTGTAGTAAAATTGATTATATATTTTAATACATAGGATACCTACATATCGCCCTCGATGCTGGAAAGCATCCTATGGGAGTTTTTTGCGACTTAACACGAGCATTTGACTGCGTAGATCATAGTATATTAACAGATAAACTGGAAAGTTGTGGTGTTCGTGGGGTTGCGGCTAGTTGGTTCAAGACTTATCTTTCAGATCGCACACAATATGTAAAAATCAGGCATATGTCTGCTGATGGCACCATTTGTAACTTTTCCTCTCCACTACTGCCTGTAAACATCGGAGTTCCGCAGGGATCCGTTTTGGGCCCGATCCTGTTTATTATATTTATCAACGACATTGTTAAATTTATAAATTATTCATTACATATCTATGCAGATGATACGTCTGCAATCGTATCTGGAAATACTTTTCAATCGATACAGGACAGGGCAAATCTTCTATTGAGAGAATTGAGTGAATGGTTCTCATATAATAAATTACACATGAATATAAATAAAACTAATTACATAGTTTTTAATCCGTCAAGCGCAAACAATACAGATATTCGAGTGGAACTAAACGATATACAATTAGAGAATAAAAAGTCAGCCAGGTTTTTGGGTATAACTGTGGATGCCAAACTAAACTGGAATGAGCATTGTGCCGAACTCGTTAAACGTATTAATGTTATATGTTTTCAAATCAGAAAATTAAAACTTATCCTACCACACAGCTTCTTGCTGCAATATTACTATGCACAGGTTTATTCAAGACTATTGTATGGTGTTGTCTTCTGGGGTGGAAGTGTTGGGGCGCGAGATGTCTTTATAGCACAGAAACGAATTGTACGATGTTTGGCGGGTATTAGTAGCACTGATTCATGTAAACCTTTCCTTAAGAAATATGACGTCCTGCCTTTTCCAAGCATATATGTGTTGGTACATGTATTCAATAATCAACACAAATGTATAAAAAATAGTGATATTCATCAATATAATACACGTACGCGGAATAATTTCATAGTTCCTTTGAACAAATTTAGGGTGACGGGTAGGGCACCACTATCGGCTGGCACCAGGTTGTTTAATTGCCTACCGGTCAGTTTCCGGGATTGCCCCAGCGTAAACAGTTTCAAAAACAAAATTAAGGGTTTTCTGACCTCACATTGTATATATAGTACCCTGGAATTTAGGAATGCCATTAGAGGTGTGTAATGCATGGTGACTGCTGCCGTTTTCTGCCCGTGTGGCGCCTCTCTCCATGCAATATGTGATTCTTTGTATGTTGTATGTATTTGTTTTCTTGTAATAACATTTTATTGCTTTTTGACTATACTCCTATGTTGATATGTGACATATACTTGACATATAATGTAACAATTAATATGCACATTTGTATAATGTAATGCTTGACGAAACTTATACGGTACTACTGTCTCTCAGTTAATAAAGATCTATCTATCTATCTATCTATCTATCTATCTATCTATCTATCTATCTATCTATATTTTGATTGATTATTGAAGCACAACATTTTCTATTTCCGGCGCAAAATATCAAAAGGAATAGGTGTATATATATACACCCACGGACTTTAGTTATGTCCGGTATCTAGCGGTACAGCATGCGCTCCTGTCACCATGTACGTTTTGTCTTAAAGGGAATAGTGACAGGAGCACAGGCTATACCGCTAGATACCGGACATAACCAAAGTCCGTGATGGTACATATGTATTTTAAAATGTTTATATTCATATATGTATCTGGCAACTTTCAAGCATCTTACGAAGTTTCTTGCTAGTTAGCATATCATTTATAGACTAATTAGATATTATTTAATAAATTTTGTATTCTAAACGAATTAGTATTTCGAATTTCTTAACTTGTAGTCAAATTTGGTTTTCGTTTTTTAATATACAAAAATGGTTGAACGAATAACTAAACAGTACATTTACATACAGGGTCTTCTCACATACATCGCAAAAATTTTAACCGTCGAGTCTTGATATGTAGAATATTTTTTGAAAAAGAATTTTTTACAAAAGTTGTCGTATAAGCGAGAAAAAAAAATTGTAAAGTTTTGGGCAAATGTTTTTCGTTCGGTCAGTACGAAACAAAAAATGCACCACATAAGCTCTTCAAAACTAATCAACCGATGTTTGTCAACAAATGGACAAGGTCGCCGTATGTTGGATAAAGGGTGTGTGTAGGTAACTGGCAACATCTGATACTGTTTACATTTAAGAATGCTGAAAATGCACGTCTCAATTACATCGGCTATGTGTTGTAGTATTATTTTGTCAGCGCATGGTTAAAGTTCGTATTTTCGTTCGTAACTTTTAACAGTGTTGGCGTTACTTGAAGAAAGTTATTGTTTTTTATGATCATGGCTTTTCCTAATCATGAACTGGTAGATATGTTGTTAATTTACGGAGAGTGTGAACAGAATACTGCACGCGCCTGGAGAAGATACATGCAATTATTTCCAAATAGACGTTTGCCCGGGCCCGCGACTTTTGTACGAGTTGTTCAACGATTGCGAGACACAGGCCGAAACCAACCTCGAACACCGGAAGGTCCAGGTAGAAGTGCGCGAATAATAAATGCCGAGGAAGAAATTGTCGAAGCAATTGACAATAACTTTACACTTAGCACAAGGGAACTTGCTGGACTCGTCCATGTCTCCAATTCCGTTGTCTGGAGAACGTTACGCGAAAATCAGTTGTATCCTTATCATTACCAACGCGGGAACAGTTTATTACCGGCAGACTACGCCGCCAGAGTCGCGTTTTGCGAGTGGTTGGGCGAAAGACATGAACAAAATACAAACTGTGTGGGTAATATTTTATTTTCCGATGAAGCGACTTTTACGCGCAATGGTACATTTAATTATCATAATGCACACGAATGGCAGTTTTAAAACCCACATTTACTTCGACATGCACACCATCAACGGCGGTTCTCGCTTAATGTTTGGGTGGGAATAATTAATGATTTCATTGTCGGACCTTTTTTCTTACCACACCGCATCAATGGACAGGCGTATTTAAATTTTTTAAATGATACTCTGCCAGAGTTACTCGAAGATATTACTTTTAATGTTAGAGCTAGAATGTGAACATGATGGTTCACCGGTACATTTTGTCCGAGTTGTACGTGAACATTTAAATAATGTCTTCGCAGATCGCTGGATAGGGCGTGAAGGGCCTGTACCGTGGCCGGCCCGTTCCCCTGACTTAAATCCAGTTGATTTCTTTCTGTGGGGTTGTTTAAAACAGCGTGTCTATCGTACCGAGGTTCATGATATCGAATAATTAAGGGAACGAATCATTGTAGAAACAAATAACATACGGGAACAAAATGTTATTCCATTTGTACGTGATTCACTTATACGGCGCGCACGGTTATGTATACAAGTACATGGTGCAAATTTCGAGCAATTGTTGTGATACTGTCCGTCCTGAAAATGTTGACTATTTTTCAAAAAAAATACAAGTGATTACAATTTCTTATTTTGCGATGGAAATCTCACTAACTTACGTAAGTATACATAATGTTTATTTTTTTTTCAAGTATGCGAGAACACCCTGTACATACATATGCATATTTACTACATGCAATTTGTTTTAATTTTTCGATTTCCTTGTAGAAAAGAAAACAATAGACTTGACGTACATACATACGTTGTTTTGCAGACGCAATATGACAATGCAAATTTCTAAGCTACTGATGCAGTGTATAAATGTAATACAATTGTCTTCACGTGTGCGTTTGTTTATAAAACATCGAAACGTTTCAACGTTGAAAATTATATCTGTCCCCGTTTCACAACATACCAATGAATGTATATGTATGTATGTATCTTCGTCGAAATCTCCTCACAATAGCTTTCTAACAAGTAGCAGGAGTGAGTGAGTTATCGTCCATTTCCGGTACATGCAAAAAAGAACAATTTGACTTTGCCAGATGACCTCGTGCGAATGCTTTAACGATGTGAATCTACTCTACCAAGCGGCTTTTTTCAGATTTAAACCGTTTGGATTAATGGAGTGCATCTTGTCTGCTACAGTAGTTATTTATAATTAAATTCTACGCAATGTGTAATAATTAAGTATGCTATTTTTTTATTCGTTTTAGGGTTTGCTTAATTAAAGCGGTTTTCATTAATACACAAATTGTTAATATCCTCATAAGCATGTTGTACAAATAAGTGTAACAGTTTTCAAATTCACTGTTAATGTTCATAGTTGTCAAGTTTTTGTACGGTTCATATTTCATTCCATGAAATTTATTATTTATATATGTATATCAAGCATCACCTTCTGAATCAACTGGTATATGTATATCATTACTGTCGTTTTGTTGACGGTATATACCAATATAGACTGCTGTTCAAAATTAACACACCACCTACATTTTCAGACTTATTTTTATTATTTAAGAAAATATTGGCCAAATAAAAGCGTTTACTGTTGGAAATCTTAGGTGGCTTTGTCAAGTAGTTGTTGTCAGATTTGTCCTGTATTTATGTAATTTAACTAATTGTAGGTTAAAAGGTTAAGTAATTTGTGCGCGTAAATTTTTTAGTTTGATAAGTGTATTGTTTAAAGTTGATGTTTAAGCGTTGGTTATTTTTGCGAGTGGATTAGTTTGCTAGATCAAAATTTAACAATTTAGTAAAAAAAATGGATCGAGCACGTCATTTAAGCAATGATGAATGTGTTAAAACTTCAACTTTGCTAAAAGAGGGAATAACTATGCATTATGTGGCCAATTTAATACTGTTCATCATTCAATAATTAGTCGAATGGATAGAAGATTTAGGGAAACCGCAATACACCATAGACGAACTAGCCAGGGCAGGAAACGGGCTACAAGTCAAATTGATGAGCGCTTTCTCCGACAACAGGTGTTATGAAACAGAAAGTGTACAAGTAAAGAGCTAAGTAATCAACCCGAAACTGTCAGAAATGTTAGAATTTCTGCTTTAACCGTCAGAAGAAGGTTATCGGAAGCTGGATTGGTTAGTAGAAGGCCTGCTACTGCACCACTACTTACTACACATCACAGATCACGTAGATTAAGATTCGCTAGAGATTATGTACAGTGGACTATCGATGACTGGTTCACAGATGAAACTAGAGTGAGCCTGAAATCTCCATGGCCGTGATAGCGTATGGCGGAGATCTGGAGAAAGATTTGATGACTGTTGTATCTCTTCAAGGGAGCCATTTGGTGGTGGTTCGAAAATGTTTTGGGATGGAATATGTTTCGAGACACGCACAGAATGGGTTTCTATACGTCGCCGTCGGCAGTCTATGAATGTAGAATTCTATCTGGAAAACATTATTCAAGACCACGTGATGCCGTTTGTGCCATTTATAGGGGATACCTTTATTTTCATACAAGATAATGCAAGACCTCACATTGCAAGGACTGTGTTGGATTACTTAAATGAAGTTAATATTCAAATCCTGGAGTGGCCACCGCGCAGTGCTGACTTAAATCTGATAGAGCATCTTTGGGATGCTGTAAAAAGATCAGTTCTATGTCATGTACCTGCCCCAATGAGCCTACAAAAGTTGGACCGTGTTGTCCTTTTAGAATGGAAAAACATTCCCCATTTTGTTAGTTTGGACACTTTCTTAGTTTGCAAAGTTAAGGAGATCGCCAAATGTTTTGTATTGCTACAAACTTTAATTAGAAATAAATGTTCTGCGATGCAATGTTGCTTAATAATTATCTTTATGTATATTTTCCAACGCTAAATTTAAATAATGAGTGCAGCACAGAGATAATTACAAAATTTATAGTGGTGCGTTAATTTTGAACAGGGGTTTGTAAATAATCATCATATGGCTGAAAACTACAGACCAATTTCATTATCATCAGCATTTGCAAAAGTATTTGAAAAATGCATAAATAGTAGACTATCTAGATATCTACAAAAAAATCAATTTATTTGGAGTAGTCAACTTGGTTTCGTATCAGGCAGATCATCCTCTGACGCGATCTATCACTGCTTGAGCTATGTGTTTGAAGAACTTGATAGACGTAATTGTGTGCCTGGAATTTTTTTCAATATCCTTCGATAGCTTTTGACTTCGTCAATTACTCAATATTGTTATCTAAAATGTCGAAATTGGAATTCGCGGTGTTGCATATGAATTGTTTTCATCTTACTTGCGTGATCATAAAACTTGTGTGGTTATAACAGGAACGGTAGGTGGTTATTCATCTTTGTCCGCCGTTTCCGATGGTGTTCCGCAGCTGTCGATCCTGGGATCTGTGTTATATGTCATATACACCAGCAATTTAAAATCAGTTCAGGGTCCATCAAGATTGTGTCAGTTTGCTGATGACACCAGTTGTGTAGTAACATTTTACTGTGCGGCTGAATATGTAAATTTTTAAAATAACTAAGAATGTGTAATTGATGTGTTTATATGTAAATGTACATCTGACAATATCAATGTCTGTAGGACTTATGACAATAAACTTTTTATTATTATGTTTTTCATTGTGTCTTCTACAATTTTTCGTACTTGCTGTAATCCTCTTTAAATACCTTTTTTAACTACTTTTCTATAATATACATTCTATAGCAAATTTTGGAATCGGACGGTCCAATTGAAAATGCTGGAGAAATTAAAATACAAATTTTTAAGCATGAACATAATGCAGATGGTTTACTTGAAGAAAGTTCGTTTGCAACATTATTTCCCCAATGTCGTGAACAATATCTGCAGCAAAAATTGCCATTATTTCAGAAAACACTGTGAATGTCACATCAAAGCAGAATTCGATCTGGTTAAAGGTGATATGACTGTAAAGACAAGAAAGATGTGGGATCCCTACATAATCATAAAAGCAAGAGATATGATAAAAGTACTTGCCCGGAGTGTACCTTATGACCAAGTTAAACGAGCGTTAGATGATAAACTAGGTTGTGATATAATGAAAATTGGAGCCATTATTCGAAATAGAGACAAATTTGTAACTAGGCGGCAAAGACTAATAGGACCTAATGGTTGCATGTTAAAATCTATAGAACTGTTAACTAAGTTATGTGTTAGTACAAGGATAAACACTATCTGCATGGGGATCATACAAAGGATTGCAGCACATACGTATTACATACCATGCCTTCAAATACTTTCCTGATTAGAGATGGCCATGATTTTTTCCTATGATTGGTAACACCGCTACAGTGCGTCACTTTGACAGTTCGTTGGTTCGTATGTCACTGTGAGCTGTATAAAAATCAGATAAAAATACATAAATAGCATTGCAAAGCTCTGCAATTGTGTGATGTCTGGTTTTGAAAATGGTATCTTTTAAATATGGAAAAATAAAATAATCCAAAATTGTCAGATCCGGAGATCTTGGGGGAAAATTCACAATTCTGTCATCAAAAAATTGTTGCAAAAAAGCTATTGTGTCTCGAGACTTGTGTGCCGGTGCATTATCTTGCTGAAAAAATTCTTCTGTAAGTTCATCATCATGAAGTTCATTAATGAATGGTTGTAATAATTCATTTCGGTACATTTCAGCAGTTACGGTTTGGTTAAAAAATATGGGCCCAATAATACGTCTCCTTGAAACTGCTAGCCAGGCGCCTATTTTTTGTGGATGTAATGGAGTTTCTATAAACTCGTGAGGATTTTCTGCTGACCACATTCTCATATTTTGCTTATTTAAATAGCCAGAAAGATGGAACCAAGCCTCATCGGAAAAAAAGCATTTGTCAAGAATGTTGTCATTATTTATATTATCTAAAAACCATTGACAGTACTGTGTTCTCGTACCAAAATCTACCTGCGTGAGTTCAAAAACTGCCTGAATTTTATACGGAAACAATTTTAAGTCCTTTTTTAAAACGGTATGGCATGTTCCCACTGATAACTGCACTTCTTGCGAAAGCTGTGCTATTGATTTTTTAGGTGAGTTGTCCATTCGACGTTGAATATCCTCTATGCAATCTGCGGTTCGCTTTTAGGTGCTCCATCGCCAGGTTTACGAATTATTGCCCCTGTTTCACGAAATTTATCAATACAAGCATGAACATGACTTAGCAGCTGCGCATAAGTAATTGGCAGATTAGGAAACTGTTGTCGGAAATCCTGCAAGCACTAATTAATGGAATAAACCCATTCTCCATTATCTAATTTTCGACCAGTTCTAAAGTAACTTTCGATTATAAACTTTTTGTGTTGTAATTCTAACATATTAATAATAAAATAATACAATCAAGTGTAAACTTTTCTAATTTAGATATGTTATTAACAACTGTCACAATTTGAAGGAAGCTATTTAAAATTTAAAAGTATTGCAGTGTCACCAATCTTACTAAAAAAATACTTAAAAAACAGCCTACTCTAATCAGGAAAGTATTTGAAGGCATGGTATATATATACATATGTATTAAGCGTCTGATATTCTTGACCATTATTTTGCAGAATTGTAAGTGTATATGAAGTTATTTAACTGATTTTTTAAATATACATATTTAAAAGCAATTTTAAGGTAGCAGCTTTCAACACAACCAGAAAATATATACTTAATGTTATTGTGATTAGTATTGTAGGAAAGCAGTAGAGTTTCTAAGAGACATTTTTAGTTCTTGTCCAATCTATATCTGAAAGTCATTGTTACTCCTTCCTACTCGTTTAATATTTTCTACATAGTTTTTTATTTTGTTTGACCACTGTTTTTGGTTTGCGATATTCTTTTAACTATTGCTTACTTTTCGTATTTTTTTTGAAGTCCTAACTGATTTATTCTTTGATCATCATATGTAGTTGTAGAAAGTTATAAACGCTAATCGGGGATTTTATAAAATATTCGTTAGAGATCTGGGGGAATGTTACTTGTGCTTTAACAGATTCTCGTTGCTAACTACAACAGCTAATGAATTTATTGCGTTTCAGATAGCATTCTTCTTACAGATTTTGTGGCTCTTTCTGGCCGGATAGAGCTGGACATTTTGTACCGTAACTGTAAAAGCGCCATAAAAATAGCACATTTTGAGTATAACATACAAAATTACTATAATTTGCTGAATGACTATGTGCTAATGTTATATTAGGCTTTTTTGCACCTACATAATGTGTAACTTCCCCAATTTGTATGTTTAAATAAAAATTCTTAATTTTTATTTCAAATTAATAATTGTTATTGTTTTTCAATTAAGTGACGCAATTTTTGAAATTAATACGTATACAGTGCTTTCGAATAGTAACGAATAAATTCATTATTTGGTACAGTATGTATTATACTGTTTTTCAGTGATATCTGTGAAACGTGTTGTAGACTTTAATACTTGCATTCTAGTTTGATGTCTTCTTTAAATAACAATGTTCCGTTAAACTTTATCTATCCGAAAATTTCATTTTGCCTTTAAAATTTCAGGAGTCGTCTCTTTTTCAACTAGAAAAATTTATATGCCTCTATAGGCAGTCTGAATATTTCACATCTATAAACCCTCACGTCTACATTTCTGTCGCTTTACGTGGTGTTCATTCCATTTTGGTCACAGAAATTAGCTGATGCAATTGAGGAGGAATGTAAATCGGCTCAATCTTTAATATCCTCTCGGAATTACGGAATTCATCGAGTCAACTTAATTTTTTGAATGTCCGACAACCAAGAACTTATGAGTAAAGCCGGGTACATTCGAAACTTGTCTTCTATCCTGAGTGTAGCTGAATATAAACGTTTGATATAACGTTTAGAGCACGAAGTTTGGGTACGAATTCCGTTGGCTCCACGATGGCTACCCTCTACTGACACAACTTAAAAATTGTTTCTGTTTAAATTACTTAATTGATAACAAATAAATAAAATCCTTCTATACCAAATTTCATTACGCTAGAACTACGCGTTCAGGTTGTACAGGGTGTGCTCCTCAATTATTTTCAGAAGTGTATACATTGTTTATACTTAAGGAATTCCTAGAAGTTATAGTTATGTTTGCAATTTGAATACTTATTCTTCATGATAAGACGCAATCATCTATAATGTGATTTGTTGACTTTCCTAATTTGTTTAATACAACGATGTACTTAGTATAAGTTCATTGTGGTTTAGCAGTCCAGCACCTATCGTTCACCGATGCATTGTGACTGTAAGATTATGTTTACAAAATTTAAATAAATATATTTGATGTATTTGGAAAATATAATTATTGTCATAAGCTCACGACAGACAACATATCTCATTGTCAGTAAGCACAAAAGTTGAAGACAGAAATAATACAGACACAACGCAGTATCGTTAAGCGAACTTTGCACGCGCGATTTAATTTTAGTTCAGATAAAGTTTATGTTGCTTGTTTTTGGTCTTTTCTTTTACTACGCAGGTAGTGTACACAACTTGATCAGTAGTGTAAACATTCTCATAATTTCACAATTTATGTACACGTGCTGAAGTGATTTAATACATTTACTGAGCGCGTGTTAACGTATATTATTATTATAAATAGGAACTTTCACGGTTACAATGTCGATGTCTTCCAAAATCGACATATACATAGAATGAGATTTTTTTTGTGTGTGGGTTTTGATTTAACTGCAAGCTCTCTGTATATTGGGTGATAATGGTACAGCACTTACCACAAGAGCGTATCTCAAATTATAAGAAAAGAGAAACACTTTGCCGTTAATTTTTCTTTATTATCAAATACAGCATTCAGATAGTATTACGCTATAAATTAATATGGGGGTCCAATCACCAATGCCATTCACTAGAGCAATTGGGCAACTTTTACACATATTTGACAAGACAGCGAACGCCATATCCGTCTAATTTGCCTACATAGCGACTTTAAATTAAAAACACGTTTCCTACAAAGTTTACTTTTCATAATAGCTCATTTTTTATCGGGTTCTCGTCAGATGATTGTGAGGGACAATTCAACACCTGAACGTCATTTTCGTTTTTCCAGGAGGCGCAGCGTCGACTTTGGTGTTTAGGGTTGTTGTCTTCTAATACCCATAACGCCTTGTCGCCTCTAAACCACTTTTCTGCATATGGCAATAGATACATTTAAGATTTATTTTAAATAGTTTTTTCTTGTTTTAATATTAAAGTCGGATTTTTTGTAAACAAACTCATAGTCGCTTTATCCTCGCGGTTTACAGTAACGCGCTTTAACCCACTTTCTGGTAGATTAGCAACGGTATTAGTCTATTTGTATCTTGCAACCCACCTTCTTAAAACGGCACAGATAGATATAAATACTTTTCTGCCAACTTATACGAGATTTTAGGCCCTTTCGCGTAAACACACGGTTTCCATGCTTTTCATATACGGAGCGCTCATTGCAATATAGACACTACGATTTGATGCTGTCGCACAAAATTCACGTGCTGAACTGACCCTAAAGTATTACAGCGTAGTAGGGAAAGTAAGAGGGATTAAAGAATAGACCTCTTCTTTCATGAAAAACAAGGTAGAATTTCTTTATAAGCGATACGCTCTTGTGGTAAGTACTGTAAGTAATATTATAAAAATACGTTGTCGGTATAATTTATCTGCATTGAGTATTGTTGTCTATTTTAGTCCTTCTTGTTATTGAAGAATGTATACATTGTTTGTTTTACGCTGGACATTTCAAACTTAGTGATGTCAACTGTCTGCGTTTATATGTATATACATACATAGATAGCAGTTAAACATCTTCGCATGTACACTACTGTGCAAAAGAAACCAGTACCTTACAAAATTCATGCTATTTTACTAACAACTCATATTTATTCAAAGTGTGAAATATATGTAATTTTGTCATAAGTTTCTGTTCCGGTTCATCTAATTCAATCTATTGAAAGTGTGTAGTTTGTAATCGTGAAACAATTTAAAAAGTCACAAGATGCCACAGCTATCTCTTGTAAAATTGTTGTTACATGGAGAAGGTTTTAATCAAGTCCAAATTGCAAAACGTCTTAAGAGCATACTGGACCACGTGACAAAAATATTCACGAGAGAGAACACAGAGTTCTATAAGGATAGACAATACATTTGTATAAATTCGATCTGACATATGTTTCAGTAGTATCCTTTTCTACACTCTAGTACGTAACAATAACGTATGTGTAATTATAATCACACACAGATATCCCATTAAAAAGTTTACAGTTTCCTATTCTACAGGGAAAAGATCTGGCAATACTGCATATTCTAGGAGGAACATAACGAAAAATATACAAATATACAAATATCATCAAAGCGGCGCATGACGTCTGTGCGAAGGAAATTACATTTGAAATTTATTTCAAGAAAGGTTAAAATCGCTGGTTTTATAGGCGGGATTTGTATTTTACAATTAATGCTTCGCGATGACGGATGCATAAGATGCGCGTTGGCATACCTCTCGTACATAAATATGTACCTACAATGATATCGAAGGCTTCCACGGCCCGAGTCTCTATAATGAGGGTTTCCGGGTGTTGACCGTGTCATGATTAGTAAAATATATACAGTACAAAATAAAAATAAAAATAAAATGCACAAGATATACAATAACTCGACGTTTCGCCACTAATGTA
>SMLS01046702.1:0-22814 GCA_004785975.1 Popillia japonica | reverse complement strand
ACAGTTATATTCTTGTTTTCTTCTGCTAACCATTGTGATATTAGATAAGTCGTTGAGTTATTGCCTGATACAATAGGTCTAATCGATTTACTTCGTTTTTGTATTTTTAGTAAACAATATGGCAACACAGGTTTTGAAACAGTTAATTTCCATTTCGAACCAGAAACAGATAGGGACCTTCCTCTGTAATAGTACTGTCTCTATCAAAGTAATCAAATTTGTTCTAAATCACTATGCTGTTACCCTTATCTGCTTATATATACAGGGTGTTTGCTCATTCGCTTTCCTAATTTTAAGAGTATTAATTTCCCAACATGTAGAATGTATTGGCAAAAATTCGTGTTGAAAAAGTTTTCAAATAAGCCCGAAAAAAAATAAAGAAAATATCGGAAAATGTTTTTAAGGCGGTCTCTATACATACTGCAAGTATGTGCGTGTGTATCTTCTACGTAAATATACCCTCGACTGTATTAAGAACAAATGCTGATATTATAAACAATCAACCGAATTGGAAGACGCTAGGAGCAGCTGTGTTTATATTTAAAAAATATGACGATATTTACAGCTGATTGTTCAGTGATATTCGTTGTATAGGTCGTGGTGGACCAGTGCACTGGCCTTAATAATTTTCGCCAGACTTAAATCCGGTTGATTTCTTCCTATGGGGATGTTTGAGGGACCGAGTCTATAGAACACAAGTCAACGATATTGACGAATTGCGTGAACGTATTATTATGGAAACAGACCATATACGTCAACGTAATTTGTGTGAAAATGTACGTGAGTCACTTATCCGTCGTGCCGGACTATGTATTCAAGAGAATGGTGGTAATTTTGAACAATTGTTATGATCGTGCAATCAGAAGAAAAACTGTCATTTACCAATTTTTTTTAGGATATTTGGCAAACAAAGTGAGTTGATATTTTCTTTATTATTGATGATTGTATGTACATAATGGACAACAATACACAATGGAACTTTCAACCATGCTTATGGATTATCGCACATCTGTTAGCGTGTACATACAATGATATTATTTTATGAATGACCACTCTCATATTACAAAATGCCAACACAGACAATTTTATACAGGTACTGAACTGTGTTTAAAATAACTACAGCAATTTCTTTTAATGTATTATTTTCTATCGGCATCCCAATGTGTAGGTACTATCTAACATAAAAACGTTGACTTTTTCAAAAAAATTAAACACTATTTGTTTTTAATTTTGTACGGATCTTAAAATATTTGACGTACATATATGTACATACTGTTTAAATTAAAACAAGGAATGAACAAACACCCTGTATAAACTGTCCTTCTGTCTGCGACTTTCAACAATTTCATAATCTTTTTTGCGAAGTTTTTCTTTATTAAGTCTTAAATTGGTGGTTATGATATTGCTGCAAGTTTTCCTGAAAAAATCTTCTTTTCTCCTGATGGTTTAGAGGGTAGCTCAGAGTATCCCTCTGGGAGCATCTTTCTGTTTGAGATATTCCAAGGTATTCTCTGGAAATTTCAACAAGCAAAGCACAGGTTTTCTTACAAGGCACGGCCACCTTGCAAACACATGACAAGGATAGGTCTCAAACAGAATAGCGACCGCAAGCTCTACCCGGCAGAAGATGAAAATCCGGAACACTCGACATCAAACTGCACCGTAATCGCAAAAATATAGAAATTAGAAGAATAATGCCAGTGCTAACAAATGCTGATGCAACGAAATTTAGCAAGTATATCGGTATAGTATTCACTTTATAGCTTAGTATAGTTGTAGAGATAACTTTGCATAGTCACAATGTAACAATAGCTTGCAGGGTAGCTATTACAGCTAAGGTGTTTAAATGAAGACATTTATACTGATCACGATTAATATTTACGTAATGGTATTTAATTCAAAGTGTCAAAACACGTACTTTCACGATTATATCGTTTTAATCCTCACGAATTTCATAACGACCAACTATTCGGAACTATTCCAACACACGTTGCTTATAGTTGATTTTATACCACTGGGAGCAACGATAATCAAGGCGTGCAAGTTAGTCTATGAAACTAATTTATGTTATTAAGTAACAAAAAGCTCGGTGGTATCTGGACCGATGCTGATAAAGAAATTTAATGGTGGTTGGTTCAGAGGGCGACCGTATAATTTTCAGATAGCTAGGGGCGTGCGTGGAAACGCGTTTGCATTACATTTTCGGAAGGGGTTTAAATCCCTCAGAACTTTCCGTGGAATGTGTTTAGCCAAAAATTTATGATTAATATTTAACTAAATTTGTCCGTTAGAAATGTTGAACGATTTTCTTAATTAAGTTGAACACGACTAGAATGTTATATATAATTATCTATGCGAATGCGCTCGGATTTTTAGTAGATACACTACCGTTCATAGATTTGGGGACGACTAAGAAAAACTCGAAAAATTAAACAAAATTGAAATATTAAGAATTAATTGTGTTTTATATGGAAGGGCATACATTTATATATACAGTGGTGGACATAAATATGGATAAAGTAAATTGTTTTAGTCTTAATTGTACAACACTATTAGTAATTATGAAAATTATGCGCCACTCTTGCTAAACGTTAGTGCAGTGCAATCTCTGTTCCTTCCCGATAACAAAAACTTCAGATACTTACGAGTAGCCATAAAAATAGGGACAATTGTCAAAACAATTGAAAAGTGTGTGTCAAATTAAGGATTGGTCCTTGACTCGAAGTTAACATGGAATCAACATCTTGAACAGATGATAGACAAGCGCAAACGAGCACTAATGACCACCCGAAGGACAATTGGGAAAACATGGGGATTAAAACCACGCATGATGCGCTGGCTGTACACTGCAGTGGTAAGACCTATGCTAACCTATGGTTGCCTGATTTGGTGGACGAAAGTTACACAGAAGCAAGGGATTGCAAAACTCGCAAAGGTTCAGAGGTTAGCTTGCCTGTGCATCACTGGTGCAGCAAAAAGCATGCCAACAGCTGCTATGGAGACCATGTTAAACCTGCCCCCCTTGGACATTTACATAAGGGGGGAGGCAAGAATAGGGGCACATAGACTGAAATGCGGTGGAAACTGGAGAACCCAGAATACTTCGGCGCATGCCAGAATAACCACCGAGATAACAAACCCTATTTTTGAAATGGGCAGTGATACAATGATTCCCAAACTCTCTTTTGATAAACCATTCAAGGTTGTCCTAGATTGGGAGCAGTGGAGTGAAAAGCAAAAACCTGGAATCCGAACCCAGATCTGGTACGCAGACGGGTCAAAGAGAAAGACAGGTTCTGGAGCAGGTATATATGGGGAAACCCTAAATCATAAAGAGTACATGATATTAGGGCAATATACCACCGTGCAACAAACGAAAATACTAGCAATAGAGATATGTGCCTGAGGGTTGGATAACCAACCAAAGGGTCAGCTGATACATATCCTATCGGACAGTCAGGCGGCCCTAAAAACTCTAGCAGCCTATCAGATAACCTCAAAGCTAGCTTGGGACTGTCTGGAAAACCTAAAAACTCTGGCAAAACACAACAAAGTCACTTTGGTGTGGGTGCCGGGGCATAAGGGCATACCAGGCAATGAAGTCGCAAATAAGCTCGCAAGAAGAGGCTCTGCAACTCAATTCACTGGACCGGAACCGGGTCTGGCGATACCTAAGACTGCAATACGTGGGGCAGTAACTGAGTGGATTACAAAAGCACACCAGGTACACCTGAACAACGTTGAAAGGCAGTTACACAGCAAACGGATGATGAGGCAGCCATCCCAGCAGTTAGCAGCGGATGTGCTGGCTCTTAACCGAGTACAGCTTAGAACAGTGACGAGCTTGTTAACAGGACACGGCTGTCGAAGGGAATATCTGCATAGAATCGGAATTTTTAAAGATGAACCTATCTGCAGATTATGCAATGAGGAGGAGGAAACAGCCTACCACATTGTATTTGAATGCGCTGCATTGGTACAACGGAAACAGTCGGTTTTGGAACAAACTAACCAACCAACAGGTCTACCGGAAAGAGATTTACCACACAGGCTATTAAACCTAGTAAAGGGGACAAACCTGTTTTTGTTAAGAAATTCACTAGGTACGGAATAATACAATAGGCCTTAGGCCGCGGTGTTAAGGGGATGACACGAAACCTGATCCGTACCCAGTGCGCCAATCGATCAATCAATCAATCAACTTTGATGATCTCAAGAGAAGATTGTTTTGCAAAAATACTATAGATGAAGATCGTTTAAATGCATTTGTAATGGTTAGCACAAATCAATATGTAGTGGAGCACAATTCTAATATGAAAGTTTTAGGAATTGAACTTGCTTTCAAGGGATGATTGAATGCGTACGCCCCTCTGTCAGAAAACTCGAAAACTGTCATTATGAGAGTACGTGTAATCTACATATGTAAATAATTGCTTGCTTTAATATTTACAGGTATTCTAACTTGCGAGAAGTTTTTGATGTATATGGTCAATGGTGTAACGGAATCTAATCTATAGCGCGCAAACATTTTTCAGTAAATAAAGTTACTGATACAAAATCTGGTTAAAAATTTTCTCCGCTCATTCTCCGAAGCTACTTACTGAAAGCAACTCGGCGGTGAAGATCTAATTGCGTTAACCTTTGCTGTTGGACATGATATGTATGTATGAAATGAATTATTGCACTTGCTTAGTAGTAGTAGTTGCCTGACGCCATTGTGAATGCATCCAATCACAACGAATCTTAGATTTGTACGATATGTAAAATTCAACGTGCCTTTTGTAAAAACTGCGATGGGTTTCGTATTCGTTCTGTATTTTACCTGGGAAACATTATTTTCCCGGTCTTACCTTATTTCATACTATTTAGAACTAAGGCTGTAGATGCTAATATCGCTCTTTATGGTGTTTTGTGTATTTATTCTCTAGTACAAATTTTAAACATAAACATTCCTCTTTCTCTTCTCCTCATATTTTCAAGCAAGTTTCTTGTAGTATCTTGCTTTTGTTTTCAGTTTTACACCCTTCCATTGTTTCCTTCATATTTATTGAGCTTGTATCCTTCATTAGTATGCATTTTAAGTTCTATATCTTAACGTCAATTAAAGTAACGTGGATATGTACGTAATGTATGTATGTATGTATGTATGTATGTATGTATGTATGTATGTATGTATGTATGTATGTAAGTGTGATGCTACATCTGGTTTGAATACTTACATATGTTTTAGCACAGTATAACCGGTATGGACATTTGACCAATTTTCCTTGCATCGGTTTTTGTGCGCAGAAGCGAATAGTTCATCTTAAC
Source organism: Popillia japonica (assembly GCA_004785975.1). NCBI lineage: Eukaryota > Metazoa > Arthropoda > Insecta > Coleoptera > Scarabaeidae > Popillia > Popillia japonica. Next base: position 17,504 of record SMLS01046702.1, on the reverse strand, counting down.
AGTATGGCGGATTGTTTATGTTTTGTGTTTTGAGAAGAATTTAACGCTCATAATTATTTATCGTGCTGTTTGATAAAGAAGTGTTCGGGATATGTTATACCATTTTTGTTTATATATGTATATAGTGTAGTGCGTAACGTGTATATAGTATAGGAATAAGTGTAATCAGCTACATATGTACTTTTCGTAATTTGGTTTGTTTTATGTATCTTATTACTAAACCTTTTTAGCTTCAATATATATGTAATAACATACTTTTAATATTACAACTTTTGTGTTTAAATTCCGTTAAACTTTCCAATTAAATTGAGTAAATAATTATATTGTATAAACAAGGGTATTATTTACAGTTGGTAGCATTTAATAGTTACTTTTATATATCATTACGATGAAGTTAGATACAGAATAAAGTGTTGTTAAGAAGACGGTGTGTATTTTATTCCGACCTACACTAGTAAAAAAAGTAAGCCGGCGAGGGTTACATTTCCTTTTTACAATTCAACGTTACTTTTTCAATTATCAAAATAATTACCATTTTCGCGGTTTCGCAAACATTCAATTTTATTGATTTGGTCATCCTGTTAAGATGCCCCTAACTTCACTGTATACTTAGAGGCTATTCAAAAATATACATAAAAGATCAAAGGTGCCGACACAAATGTCCATACTGGTTATACTGTGGTTTTAGCTTTATTTATAACTGTGCAACATAATCATTCACAAAGTTGCAATCCCGTTAATTAAATTTCGATCATTTCAAAACACAAAACGGCATCCCATAAAAGATGAACGGGACATAGTATAAAGCCAATTTACAAACCGTACAAAGAGGGACCTATAAACGTTTCTTATGCGATACACATTCGCTCTCTTGGTAGTACGTATGTTTTGCGAGTGTTTCAACAGAAATATAAATTTACGACCATTTGTCATCACCGCATCAAGATTGCCGCTCTCGTTCGTTCCTCTGAGGAATTTATGCGCCCCGTCTTTTTCGCATGCTTGATCATTTCTGTTTGGAATGTTAATACAAACGCCAACGCCTAACAATGAACTTCGCAGTGTAGCCGAATGACAATTGCATTCCACTATTTTATATATGCATATACCATACTTTGTTCTATTAAATAATTCCGTTGTATATACAGGATTATCTTCATCTAGCTTCTTTAGAAACTTTGTTGCTGTTTTGTGTAACTATAACATATTTAGTAATTTGCCTTTCTGTTGTGGATTAGTATATTAGATAGAACCTTTCTATTACGACTCCGGACATGCTCCTAAAATGAGTGGTTACAATTCAATAGACTTCTCATAAATATCACCATATAAATACAACGTTTCTACGTAGCCAGTATCCAGGTTGAGCTAGTCAACATATTTTCGCCTGCTGAATGATTTCATTTATACATATATTGTACATCAAATTGTCTCGTCGTATGGATCACGTTACGCCAAGGCTAACAAGATTATGCTGTGTATATACATTTATAAAACACCTAGAACTGGTACCATCAGAACGATCCATCAACATTTATAATTTCTTAAATGGAACGATCTATACCATGTGTCCGCCAACAGTGATCAATACCTAGAGTTAAAAATAAAAGTGGACATAGCTAGTCTTTGTTTGGTTAAACCAAAAAGCTCTATACTCTATATTCTACTGTACCATTGCAGTGGCTGATTGCATCTTTATCTTATACATCGAGTTTCCATTTCGTGCATCGCAGTTCAGCGATACATTAGGTTCCCTATCGAGCCGACGATCGAGGGCAAACATTTAATTCTATACAGAGTGCAAGTGCAATAGTACTGATGAATCTTGGGTAAATATAGGTCACTCCACATCTTTAAAACTCCAAGTAGTACTGGACCATGATCACTCTGGTTCATGCAAGTAATGAAAATGGATTTATTGTTGGTGCAGAACTCAGATTTATTAGCAAAAAGAATACAGCCGATACACATAACGAAGCGGATGGAGAAGAATATGAAGCATGGTTCACGAAGCAGCTGCTTCCGAATATACCAAAAAATTCAGTTATTGTACTTGACATGCATCAAATCATATTAGAAAAGTGGAAAAAATTCCAAATACGGCATGGAATAAAGATCAAATCATTGAATTGTTAGCCTTAAAGCAGCATTCGCAGTATCTCAAGTTAAATCTCAAGACGAAAAATATAAACTTGATTTAATTGCAAATGCCAACGGCTGTGCAATTCTACGTTTGCCACTCTATCATTGTGATTTAAACCCAGTAGAAATGGTATGGACACAAATAAAGCATTATAACAAAATGAACAATTTAACATTCAAAGCTAAAGATATGTCAGAGCTAATTACCAGAGATTACAACAATGTCACAGTTGACAATTGGTAAGACTTTATCAAACATGTTAAAGAAATTGAGAATAATATGTGGATAGTAGATGGACTGCAAGATGAAATCGAAGAATTTGTGCAGTTCTCACTTAATACTAACTTATATAAAAATGTAAATAAATCACATATTTTTTGAAAAAAAATATTAAAAACTATAGATTGTATTTTTATTTTACTACACTGTATTATACATAAATATTTATAAAACCATTTCGTCTGATGTACCTTAGCAATGAGATGTTACATTCTATTAATGCTGTTGTATTTTTTAACTCCTTTTAATTTTCTTAGAATTAATATCAACAATTATATGCTAAAGCGAGAATTTCTGAAATTATAAATTAAATCTATATGAAATAGAGGTATAACCATATCCATATTTTGTACCTACGTGTGTTTTATCAAGCATACGTATATGTCGCATTTAACATTCGCCGGCGTTAAATTTCATGAAAACTTGTTATTCCATAAATGAAATCTTGCAATAAAATTCTAATCAAAACGAATTTCAAATATCTTGTCATTCATTAATTGCTGCCAACCTAAATTAGTCATGGCAACAATGCGATCGGTTTCCATAAGACACGTACTGAATACTAAGGTTGGAATGCTCTATAGTACTCTTCTTTTTCCACTTTATCTATTGCTTCTTCCAGTTCTCCTATGTTCTCCTTCACTTTCTTCTGCTGCTTCCACACTTCATTACTTCTTCTTCTATAAATTATTATATTCAGATGGTCAGCATTCCCCAGCCGTGTCGGTTAATATATTTCATTTTCCACTGTGTATATAACTCTTTCTCTTCATGCTCTCCAGCATTTTGCTTCTTCCTTCTGTCATTTTTTCTTCAATCAAAATTCTTTACGTTCTATTTTCCTACCTATCTTCACCTCACGGATCCACAGAGTTCTGGCCAAGGAAGGTGGTACTGCAACTGAAGTGAGCTTCATCAAAAGAGCTATTGAATTACACCAGCACTCATGAGGAGAGCATCAACGAACTATACAAAGTTCACTTTCCGTCCGCGAAAATCTTGACGGGTGCCCGCGGGCTGGCCGCACCGGATCGAAGGCCGGAGCGAGACGATTGGAGGCTAGCCACCGAGATTGTGAGATCCGCAAAAATTAAGTGGGCGGTGAGCAGATTTACACACAGATTTTGGGCACAGAATATCCCACAGCACAGAGCTACATACAGGAGCCGCTCTCAAGGACGTTAAGCCTCATAAAGAGGGCAAAGTTAGAGGGCGCCTTCTAGGTTTACTGGGGATCACAACAGAGCGGGAAGGTCGCGGTGAAAGAGGCCCGTAGGGCCACCCCTAATAATCTAATCTAATCTAATCTTCCTACCTTCCATATCGCAATTTTGTTTTGTCAACATATTCATTGTTATATTTTCTCGTTTCCCTTGTGTTATTTTTGGTGTGTTTTGAAAATTTTTTAAAGTGTTAGTATTTGTCCTTTCTTTCACACAGTTTCCTTTTATTTATTTTTTCATCTTGTCCCAAAAAACAACTTTATCATCTTGACTGGTCTTCAACTACATGCTTCATACTTGTTGATGAGGCAGTTACACTGCATATGAAATAGGTGCCACTACCTTAGGTGTTAGACGCAAACGGTAAGATGGCATATTTATCGCTTTCGTCAAAGAGCAATAGCGATGAGTTTTTAAAATATATTCAAGTATGATGCAGTTAGGATAGCATATATAACCATTAGAACAACAACAACAAGCGTAGCTATGAGTACCAAAGGATCCACTAGCATTATATAAGACTAGGCATGCTAAGTCGTGAGTTCAGTTATTTCAGTACATAATAGAACCAATAGCATTTTTCAAGGGGAGAACTAGTGCTACACTTGCACTGCACTAGTGCCACGTCATTTGACGTAATCAGTGAATCTGCACTCGTTCAGGGCATATCTTATGAAGAACACGTTAATTATTTCACATTGCACTAGAACTGTATCCGTACATTTCGAGAGGTCTAGTTTTTAGCACCCAAGGTGAAATATAGTGACGTACACTTATCATTACTCCTACGTAACACTGCACGTATTTTCCCAGTGGAAAACGTACAGTTGTTGCTTGGTGCTACTGCTTGGCCGACAGGAATAACCGGGACTTTGTGCACTTTTAGTGCGCACTAAATTGCCGAGTGGAAAACGCTGTACTGTACTTACATATTCATGCATATTGAAGACGCTATACCAAACAATAAATAATAGCCAACTCCTAATGTATCGCAATCTCAAGAATTGTTTTTTGTTTGAAATAATTTTCAATTTACTAGCTAATCACTTACTTTGATAGTGAATTTGTGAACTAGCATATAATTATTCTTTCACTATTGCTATACCTTATTCATACAGAATGTTTGAAAATATTATTAAATATCGTGCTTTCAATAAATAATGAAACCCACGTGATCTCTGACGTAAGATGACGTAAATAATATGTTGGCAAAACAAATAATATCCCTAAGCTGTCTAACCGGTGACCGATCTAACCTGAAAGTTGCAAAATCGATATTTGACAGTTTTTATATGCCTCTGTTTGCCTCATTGTTTTCATCTTTATTTTATTCCTGCATTTTCGTTAATTGTCATAAAAGTTTTTTTTTTAAACTATCAGGAAATAATACCGTGTGTGCTTGCTAAGTTTGTAGCACATTAATTATTGTAATGATAATGAAAACAAGAATTGTTGTTTCAGATTATCGTAATGGTGTTTACACTGGAGCATGATGCCTTTATTTTGAAGGCACATTACGAGATGATAATGGGAATTGCAATTATTCTCTACAAAGTTGTATTGAGCAATTCACTGAGGCGTTCCCATATTTTGATGTATGTTGATTACAATGCACTGAAACACCGCAGGCATATCATAAATCATCGGTTTGAAGATAGACAGTGCATTTGCAAAAATGTTTAATAAACATTTAAATAATAATAATGTTCTTCACTTGACGTTCTTTAGTGATGAAGCTTGGTTCTATCTTTCCGAATACATTAATTCACAGAACTACACAACTTGGGCTACTGATAATCCTCATGAATTTGTCGAAACCAATTTACATCCGATAAAGCAGTGTCTAGGCGAAGGATTATTGGACCAATATTTTTCCATTACACCATTACAGCTGAACGATACCGTGCCATATTAAACGAATTCATACATACCACAACTACACGATGATGAGCAACAACAAGGTTTCTTTCAACAAGATAATGCCCCTGCACACATAGCTAGAGATACGCAGGAACATCTCTGACAATTTTTTGATGATAGAGTAATAAGCGAAAACTTATGGCCTCCACGCTCTCCAGATCTGACACCATTAGGTTTTTATTTGTTCGGCAATTTAAAAAGTAAAGTCTTCAGAAATAGACTACACAATTTAGAAGAACTTCAAGCGGCTATACGAGAAGGGATAAATAATATCTCCGTAGAAGAACTGCAAAATGTGTTTGAAAATTTAAAACGCAGAGTAAATATTTGTTTAGCTAACAATGGAAACCATTTTCAACATTTGTTATAATTATTTTTCCGTTACTTACTTGTGATTATTTACAATATAAACCTAACCTGTAAAATTTTAATTATCAATATATGTAAATAAAAATGTCTGGAGAAATTTTATTTTTAAAAATATGTATTACCATACTGTTAAATAGGTTGCATATCTAAAAGAGATCACATGGGTTTCGCTGTTAATTGAAAACCTGTATATTAAAAGCTAGAACGCTGCAAAGGAATATTTCACTTCTCAGCGGTGTAGCCTTTATTTACTTTAGTTTGCAAACTTTTGAATGTTACCTATGTATGTATGTAAGTATATACACACAGTATGAGGATTTTTCTATCATCGATTAGTCATTGCTAATAGTTAACTACATCTTGCTGCCACTTTGTCCATCGCGAGAAGAGTTTTATCTAATCAATCTCGCGTTGAAGTGGGTGCTACGAGAATTGCGGTTAGCATGCTATATTCATTGTTGTGTCTGTGAAAGGTTGTCCGTTAAGCAAACAGTTTAATAGAATTTCAGGGAATTGTTTAGTTATATACCGCGGTAGTTCTGTTCAAAACTGTCAGAAGCAGAAGCTATTTCATAAACAGTTAACAGGTAGGGTCAAAATCGAAGACAATAGACAAGCATATGAAAGACCAATAACGTAGCATGAATTAGTTGTATAGCGATAAGTAGCTTTTCTATTTTTGCTAACAATTGGCGTTTGATTATTTTACTTTTCCTTTGTATATAACGTAATACAACAGGATATGCCGACAAACAATACTATTCGTATATAACATAATTTACGAAATCAATTATAGTAAGATTAAACAAAATATGTCAACACGTCAACAAAGATGTGTAACCTGACTTTTTAGGCGTTTTTACATTTGAAAATGCAAAAATAGTATACATAGTTTCAGATAAAGTCAGCTTCATTTGGGAATCTACTACTACTAATAAAAATATAGGTATATATTAAAAACTAATCCTGAACGCAATTAGACATGAATTAATACGCAAGAATAGAAAGACCCATAAATACTTTATGTATAGTACTCATATGAAAAACTTAACGGTTTTCGAGCTTTTAGCTTGTTATATTTTTTTATTCGTTTCTCGGTAATCATAATATCGGAAATTCTCTGGTTATGCCGATTAACTGATAGCATATTTTTTGACCAAATGTTAAGCAACAATGGCTCTTCAGAATGCCATGTCAGAAACTGAGCTACAATATACAGAGTACACAAAAAATCTTTTCAAATTTGAGGAAGAAAAACATGAAAAATCTGCGTTAATTCTAATAGAACAACCTGTACATTATTGGTCAGTAAAATGCACAGTTTAATATACTACTACTTTGCTATAGCTTTCCCTATACCTAAGATTAATACTTTAAGAGACAAACGCAATATCATGGTAAAAAAGTGCTCCCCTTTAAATTTACTCCACCTAAAAGAACAAAAAACTAAAAAAAAAGAGAAAACTAAAGACATTGCTCGAAATGTCCACCGTTCTTTTCTATGCATAACATAATCCTATTTTGAAAATTTCTTGTAACATTTCTCAAAATGTGTGGGGTTATTATAAAGAAAGCGTTGCTAATTTTTTGAATCAGGTCTTCAATGCTTGTTGGTTCTACTACATACACCTTATCTTTAATATAACTCCACAAAAAGAAATCTAAGCACGTTAGGTCGGGTGATCGTGCGGGCCATGAGAATGTACCGCTCCTGTCTAACCATTTGTTTGGATATTTAGTATTTAAATTTTGTCTAACCTAAAACAATAATAATTATGAAGAATAAACACTATGTTCATGAACAAGATTACCAATAATGTGGAATGTGAAGGAGCACCATCATGTTGAAACCAATGTCGGTCAATAACATCTGGTGGAATATTTACTAGCAGCATATCTAACTCATTTTGTAAAAAGGTCAAATACATGTCACCAGTTAAATTTCCTTCAAAAAAATGTGGTCCAACAACATGTTCTCCACATATTCCAGCCTACACATTCACTTTAAAACGGCGTTGATTATCTATCACCCGTGCTAACCTGGGGTTTTCATGTGCATAATGGTGATAATTGTGTCGGTTGGCTCGGCGTGTATTTGGAAATGATGCTTTATCCGTGAATAAAACATTGGAAAAAAATGGATCCTCTTGACTTTTTTCACATGCCCAATTACAAAACTGCAAACGGTTTTGCATATCCAGGTTTGATAATGATTGGTGGAAACTCCAATCTGATGACTGATTTGCCTAGAACTGAGATTTGGATTTTCTACAACTGACGCCACAATAGTGATTTGAGTATTCTCGTTGCTGGGTTGATGTGTTCTACTAGTTTTCTCACAATTAAATTTAAAGTGGAGCATTTTTTTACCATGATATTGCGTTTGTCTCTTAAAGTATTAAACTTAGGTATAGGGAAAGCTATACCGAAATTGAAGTATATTAAACTGTGAATTTTACTGATCAATAATATACAAGGTGTTCTATTTGAATTAACGGAGATTTTTCATGTTTTTCTTCCTCAAATTTGACAATATTTTTTGTGTACTCTGTATATTGTAGCTTAGTTTCTGACATGGCATTCTGAAGAGCTATTGTTGCTTAACATTTGGTCAAAAAATATTCTTTCAGTTGATCGGCATAACCAGAGAATTTCGGATATTATGATTACCGGGAATCGAATAAAAAAATATAACAAGCTAAATATCTCAAAAACCGTTAAGTTTTTCGTATGAGTACTATACATAAAGTACCACTTGTTTTTCAGGAAAATTCAAAATAAATGAGAAAAAGTATAGGTTTGCATTCAAAAAAACCAAAGTTGCTATCCATCCAGAAGAAATGGAACACCCTGTATAATAGACATTATATTTAGTCTGTAGATCTTGAGTTAACTAAACACATCAAAAATAAAAAAAATCAGTTATGCCGCTTATGAACCAATATATTGGATTTCCGCGTACTTGGTGGGCACCCTATATAACATTCATATCAAACAGATCTAATTTAGGGATGACTTCATCCTGCTAACATATGTATGTACATATATGATAATAGAATGTTGTCTTTAACAAAGGTAAGCATTGGAAGGTATTCATGTTTTATTAGCAAAAAAATTGTAGAAATTCTATTATCATATACTGACGTATCTGTATTGTACTTCGGATATCTGATAAATTAAATTATCGAATTTTTAAGGTTGCACAATCGTTGTGTTCAGAGAAACAGTTTCGTGGAAAACTGCTTTTCTTGCGCAATATATTTGAGAGACTTAAGTAATGTATTGCCACCGCATAAAGTTGGAGGTAGTATAATTGCTATATGTATACATAAGTATGTATACTTTACTTGGTGGAGTATGAGCTTTTAGCTAACTATCCAATTTTTAAAACGAACAATATCCAATATACGACATACAAACGTTTCATTTTAGCAAAGAAACAACAACTACAACTACAACTTTGTTTATTTTGCACTATAAAATGATCTGGAATTGCTTTTCGATTTTTTGTAGCTGTTGTACAATTAGTGTCTGCAATCAGGTAGTTGTTAAAAACTGAAAATTTCTCAGTAATGTGCGTACTAATGTGTATATGCACAAATAAATTGAATAAAGATTATTAGAAGAAATGATTACATAGAAAATTTATAATGCTTGTGAGTTAAACTAATCTTCTTACCAGTTCATTTTTTCAATTAGTGATGTAAGAGAGCAACTGCACTTAGAATGCTCACATAATACAATTATTAGATCCTAGACAACTGCCATTCATTGTAGAACCTCCACGAAGGAAGTTGAAACATCACATCATGCAGCAATTCGTGTTCATTTTGCGCAACAAACCGAGATTGCAAGTCACACATTATTTAATTCATAATCAGGAAATTCATGTACTTTCTGTATACACATCAGGCACTGCACGCTTTATTTTTACACATACATACGTACGAAATAAGAGCAGCGATTTGCGACTAAGCAAATATCAAATGATTGAGTGTTGTCATCATCTTTTGCTATCCCTTAATATTATTTGTATAAAAAAGCATAATGTCTTCGAGTTATGTGTAGAGCCGTGCAGAGTTTAAGTAGGAATCATACTTCGCACCACTGACATTATATATTGAGTAGATAGTTCGTTCACTAAACGCTAACGTATTTTACTATTTTGCAATAAATTTTAATTAATATTACGATAACTAGTAGTTTCAAACTTTAAATCTGTGTAATGCAGAATTCACTATCGATAAATGTATGTATATACATAAGAACATTGGTGAAAACAATTGAACAAAGACTTTTTCTTTAAAAAACATGTTTACTTATACTTGTTTTTTGTTCAGTATTTGGACATACATACCTATATACATAAGTACATTTATTTTGAAGAATAAACACCTGAACACTTGTTGAAAAACACTGTATAATTATTTCACTTATTTACCTCGCTATCTACTTAGTTTGTTACTTCAATGAAATAGATGTGACGGCCTTGCAATTTGTGACTCATACTTAAACTTTGCACGGCTCTAGTTATGTGTTTAAGCAGAGTTGTAAGTAAACACTATAATCTAGCAGTAGGCAGAAAAGGTTATAGAGTTTTTATATCGTTTTTAATTCGGTTTATTTTTGATGTTATCTACATGTCAAATGCAACTGTCATTTTTTCTAGTCTTTAAGTATTTTAAAATCAATTTTATTATGGTTTAAATCATATGCGTATCAATGCTTCATCACTTTAGGGAATTTAGTACGTAGGGGATTTTCCTCAATAAATCGATAGTTCTTTATATTATCCTCTTTGTTTTTCTAATAACAGTCATACCGAATTTTATTAACTAGATCTGAGAAAGAGGGTTCTTATTCATTTACAAAATATGAACAAATGAATAAATTTTTATTTACAGGGCCTTTCGGTTGCCTTTCACGATTTGTCATTTGTGATTCATTATTTATCAAATGCCATTCACTCTTTTATTTGTCTTTCACTATTTGTCATTTGTACTTCACCATTATTCAAATGATATTCACATTGCTAAAATTGCCAGATTTGAATGTCTTTCAAAACATTTACGTTTTGGTGATACGATAGCGGCATAATACTATTATACATGTACATGATGTTGCAAAAGTAGTCAATTTAATGTAACACATGTTTACAATATCACCATTCGTTGCTCATAACGTAATTAACCAAGTTCGGGAACTGCTATGCTGATCTATCATCTATCATCATTATACAATTACTAACTATTAAGAGCAAAAAAGCATCATCGGACCAATATACTTGCGGATCTCGATAGCGATATATGGGGCGACGGATACATCTCTTATAGACATACAGGATGTCAACCGCACCCGTATAATCCAACACCGGAGCAGAAGAAGGAAATAATAAGAGACCTGTTCCCTATGACACACGACTCGTTTATAAGGCACACCCAAAAGGTAGCAGAGGTCACGCTTTTTACGCAGTCGGAAGTCATCGAGGCGCTGGCCAAGATAAAGAGGGGAAGAACACCAGGACCAGATCAGCTTGCCACTGACGCAATTGTGACGATTGCAGAGACAATCCCGGCAGTACTGCTCGACGTATTCAACCAGCTGCTAAAGAATCAGCAATTCCCGACAGAATAGAAGGAGGCCATAGTCGTCCTCTTGCCGAAAGGCTCGCCAGTGGCAATGGTTCCTGCGTTCAGACCAATCTGGCTGATCAGCACTCTGGGAAAAACATACGAGCGCCTAAAAAAGAACAGGCCGGGCATAGAGATCGACAAGTCGGGCGGACTGTCAAAAAAACAGGCCGGTTTTGTCAATGGTAGATCTACAGTGGATGCCGTCAGAGTCGCAACGGTTAAAGCATCAAAGGAAAAATGGGTAGCCATGATAGCACTCGACATCAGAAATGCCTTCAATTCAGCATCATGGAGCATAGTGATTGGAGAACTAAAGAGAAGGAACATCGCAAAGTATTGAGTTAATATTGTAGAGAACTACTTCTTTAAGAGAAAGATCTTACTCTCCTCTAAGGATTGTATGGAGTTGGATGCCGGTGTTCCACAGGGATCGGTTCTGGAACCCACTCTGTGGAACATTTTATATGAACAAGTTTTATACCTAGACTTCGCGGATGGTGTCACCACAATAGCATACGCAGACGACCTTGCGTTATTTATAGAGGCAGAAGACCAGAGGTACCTGACTTTCAAGGCCAACAGATCGCTAGAAAGCATTGCTAAATGGATGGAAAAGCGCATGTTACAACTGGCACAAGAAAAAACGGAAGCTATTATCCTCAAGAGCTCCTTCAGGCGCGCGGATGTCAAGTTCGCGATGTTTGGGATAGAGGTTACTCCCAAAACAACACTAAAATATTTAGGCGTAATGTTAGACCACAATCTAACTTTTAAAGCACATGTCAAATGAGTTATAGAAAAGCCCGACACAACCCTCGCAGCTTTATTAAAAGTGCTGCCTAATATCACAGGCTCTTATTACAAACGGAGACAGATAAGGGGACAGAATCTCAAGTTCTCTACGTAATTCCAGCATGGGCCTCCGCTCCTGGACAATAAAAAGCTTCGAGACGCGTTGGAGGGCCTTCAGAGAAGAGTGCTGCTCCGAGTGATAAGCGGATACAGAACCATGTCCACCAGAGCTACGCAGGTCATAGCAGAAGTACCGCCAATCTCCCTCTTTGCGCAAGAACAACGAAGGATTCTCCTTTTCAAGAGTGACAAGAAAAGAGAAAGAGCCCTTACAATTCGATGATGGCAAACAAAATGGGAAAAATTGAAGGCAACGGCCAGTTGGACCAAAACTCTCATAGGCAACATAATACCTTGGTTGCAGTGCAAGTACAGGAGGACGAACTACTACCTCAGTCAGTTTCTTTCGGGGCATGGAAACTTCCGGAGTTATCTCCAAAGATTCAATCTGGCAGAAGACGATCTGTGTCAGGACTGCATGATGGTGGATGCATCTGCGCACATGGCTTTCCAATGCAACAGGTGGACCACGGATTGAACCAAATTGGAGGCTCAAATACACCGACCAATTAGCGAAGAGAGCATTGTCGGCACGATGTTGGAGAGTGAGACGGATTGGAGGGCAGTAAATGGCTGTATTAGGAAGATTATGATGGCAAGATAAACTAGAAATAGATAAGAAAAAAACAGCCGTACCGCCGATGCCATGCCAAAAACAGCAGTCCCGACGGTCCGGATGTGAAGGAAATGGTTTTTTTTTTGGTAGGTATGCCACAATGGTGACTCCTACACTATCGGCCACTGATACCTTGGTCCATTATCCATAAACGATTTTCCTCCGGCAAAAAAAAACTATTTAGACTAGTAGAATCACCTACTTTCCTAACAATCTAAGTACCACTGTTATCGTTAATAACATTTCATTTACAGGAGTAAGTAGTAAAGTCAAAATGGCAATTGAGCTGGCAAAATAATAAATGTATATTTAGATTTAATTAGAAAGTGCTATTATACTGCGCCCTATTCATGTATTCCGCCCCTTTATATGAGCTGTAAGTTGCTAGGGTTTTCCTGCACTTAGAATGCCCCATCTAGTGTAAGAGATTTAATAAATTGCAGTAGTAGTTTCAGAAACGTTATTTGTTCTTTGTCTATGACGTTTTTGCCAACATGATTAGCACGAATTTCTGTGATTGCGGTGCAGTTTGATGTCAGATGTTCCAAACCTTTTTTCTTCCGCCAATAGAACCTGCGGTCGCTATTCTGTTTTAGATCTAAACTTGCCATATGTTTCCCAAGATAAACGTGCCCTGTAAGAAAACTTGTAAGGACACGTAGTCTGATTCTGCTTAGTTCTAGCATGGCATTTGCTCTATGCGCGTTAAAACTTCCAATGACTAACTTGGAATGTCTCACTATAGGATGGGTGGGGGTAGGTGGATACTCATCCGGATGGCACAGAATAGCTTCGCTCCCTGGCAAAATAACGAGTAGCAGCAATAAACTGGATGGAGTACAAGCTTGAAAATATTCTGAGTAGCCATAATTCTCTACGTGCAAGTACATACAAATAACGACGGTTCACTATTAACCCTCTATTGCATGACTTGATTTTTATTAAATCTCCAAAAAAAATTTTTTTCTAAATTATGGACCTATGATTAATACAAAAGTACTAATAAAAACCCATATTAAAAGAAAAAAATGTATTAAAAAAATATGTACTTGATCTGCCTGAATATATGTAGCTATTAGGTGAGGGTTCAAGACATCTTTTTTTTGGTGGATGCTCTGGTGTAGAACTTCTTGGTCCTCCAATTTTTCTATTTCCCGTTGAAGTACCTTGGTTGCACAGTTGTTCGCTAAGCATGGTTTTGAAATCAAATAAAGGTACTGCTTCCTTTTCTGTTTCTAGTTGTTTGTGGATCCTTCTGTCCAGCAGCCAAGCATTGACCTCCACAACATTAAGCACGTGATAAAAAATTCTATGGTACCACTTCTTACTTTTCATTTTTATGGGATAGAGCCCTAACAGTGAATCTTGTAGGTCAACGCCACTCATATGCTTATTATATTCTTTCACGATATCAGGACACGCAATGTCTTTTTTCTCGTTATCTTGCTCGAAGGCCACAGTATGTTCTAACGTGCTGCCTCTTCCATATCTTTTCATTTTCTTCTCAGACTGACTTTCATAATCAGGCTGTTGGTACGGCCAGTAGCTACAGAATAAATTTCTCTCTGCTTTAAATAAGCTACAAAGGGAACGCTTGAAAAATCTTCTTTGCATTTGTGTTCCCGATTGGGAACTTTATGCTATCGAGGATTAAATATTTCATAAAGCTGCCACTGTCTTTAACTAAATAACGAGAGGTGTTGATAAGTTTAATTAAGTCCATGAAAGATATGCAATTGGATGCAGGTCGCCAAACTTGTGGCACATAAAATTTCTACTATCTCATAGATATGGCAATAGTAACTCGACTGTTAGTGTCTAATATATTCGTAATAGATTGCATTGGTTGCAGTCAAGAGAGGCTCTCAAATGTCTGATCAATAATGTAGTGTCTACCTAATAACAATCAGCTGAAGCAACTTGATCAATTATTTTTGCATATAAATTCAGCTAGCCAGTATATGTTGACAATTGAGCTGAATGGACAATGTGACAAAAAAAGAAATCTGAAGGGAACAGATGCGAATCTTATTAAAGCAAGGTTTTGGGGATACTTTACTTGCAGTACAACACCAATCAAGAGCACATAAAGTTCTGTAAAAATAGATGATTTCCATAAAGATATGAAAATATTTATCACGGGATGTGGACTACCAAAGTTCATTGCGAGTAGTTATGGTTTGAGATGACATGTACAGTTTCAAGCCAGATAATTTTGTTGATTAATACAAATCTAATAAAAACTTAGCTTCTATTAATTTATTTTACGTAGCATATATGCAGCGAAGAAGGACTAAAATTTTGGCAACACCATTTTTATGTAACATTACTTGCTACAACTGTATATACACCAGACTCAACGTCTTTAAAATGACGCAATTTTTTCCAAAAATGTCTTATAAAATATAGTCGTATAATATAAGTTTATCGCGCTAAACTTTTTAAGTTTCGCGCTGTTTAACCACATTCACTACAAAATGTTCGCTCTCCTATTCTAGCGGAAAAGGAGGCTGAGGAAGAGGAAACGTGCGGAACGTGACGCGGTTTTGAATACCAATAAGTTTCTCGCGCAAGCTAAGGTACCAAAACTGAGGGTTAGCAGGTGGCGGGTGCCACTTTTTGAGTGTCGTTAAAATTTACGGGGGCACACCGTGTTGATTTTAGAAATTTTCGCGGCTCTATTTATTTAAGTGCTCCCTAGTGTTGTCTCACGTGTTCTCGTTTAGTCCTCGTCAATTCGTGAACTCTTCGCGCTCCTCCGTACTTCCTGCTTTATTCGAGTACTTCTGAGTTGGTACCACTTTGCAGCATCGCTCATAGTAGAGATATGTATGCACGTATGCTTGCTGCAGAAGCGATGGAAGAAAAAAAATGAAAAGAAGTACATTAGATGTAGACATCACGATTTCTCGTAAAATAAAAATCTATCGTGTACGAGTTTTGAACAATTCTTTTTATTGGATGTATTATAGAAATAAAATTGAATAGAATCGTTGCAACGATCACCTTATATTACTTTCTTAACAAAAAATCTTGTATGTGAAGAGATATATTTTCATTTATGCTATTAAATAATCAGGAAGTAAATTCAATTGCTATTTATTATTTATTTTACAATGTAAGTTACATAATTTGGGTGCTAATTAATTGGTTTAATGTTCACACAAAAGACAATTATTTTCAACTAAAAAGCAGAAGCATGTGATAGCATCTTATCAAAATAACAACGACTAAAATGTAGCATTTATCGGATTACAGAATTCCCGAGGATATGCAACCTAATGTAGTACGAATTGTCTAGTATCAAATTACAGTATAAGCTTTATCTTTTGCTTGCACAAATGGGGTACTATATACTTGCGCTTGCGACTATAAGGTTGCTAGAAAAAGATATACCTATACTTTAGCAGGCTCCAAGCTTTAGGTACATACATCTTCATGTATCATGCAGCATCAACTAAATATCTAGCTGGCTATATTTTATAGTAGTTCTTATAGCAAATTTTCTTTTCCTGGAGAAATTTCTAATTTATGTTGGTAATTGTACGGATTTAATCCAAAGTAATTAATTTTTGAAAAAGAAGTAAAGAAACTAGCAGATATCGGTTATCCTCTCTACGCTTTGAGGTTATTATTACTACTACAAAACTCCATAACTTCGGTGCTTTGCTACTAATTAAGTCTAAGCTAAGCAAATAGCGGGTGTTGATTTCATGCTTTGCTCTTCTGGTAGATGGTAGAAGTGTCAGCGCCTCTGTGCCATTGATACTCACTAAAACACAACTCATTGCAGAGAGTATCAAATTCGAGTCTTTGTTGTTCTTTAAATTCATCAGGTCTACGTTCATACAGGCTCCATACTCGTGTTGTAACATTGGTCAGTCTTCATTTGCGAGAGAACAACAGATTAGAGTGGAAATGGTAGGGCCGGCAGGTGGCTCTCTGACTCGGTCCTTCCATGCCAGTGGTGGGGGATAATTCGATGTCTTTTTAAATAAATAGCTGTAACTCCTAAACGACTGGACGGATTTTAACGAAGTTGGTCCCATTGGACAAACATTTATTGTTCCATCAAACGCATCTTACCTATGATATATGAAATCGTAAGTGAAGTCGCTAGAGCGCGCTTTTTGATATAATCACAGAAAATTGCAAAATTCTATAAAAAAATCAAATGCAATAATATGACTTTTTCATAAAAATATAGTAATATGATATATAAATAGGTTAGTGAAAATACTATGTCGATATCTTATTGGCAGCCTGAAATATTTATTTATTTTATTTATTTATTTATTTCATTGTCCAACAGTACTGAGTACCACTTACAGGACAGAAAACAACATTACTAAAAATAGCTAAATTACAAAATACAATTCAATATTGAACTAACTTACATATGTATGTAC